>JBBBDQ010001429.1:1477500-1712500 GCA_037127315.1 Ascarosepion bandense
AATGTGGTTCTGCAGAATGATGCTGAGGATTCCATAGACCAAACATGTGATCAACGATGAGGTTTTGGAGAAGATAGGAGCGAAAATAATGCTTAACATCAGGAAAAGACAGCTGAAGTTTTTGGGACATCTAATAAATTACGAGGGCCTGGAAAATCCGATACTCACAGGTCAAATAGAAGGACAGAGAGACAGGAAAAAGCAACGCGTAGCATACTTGGTGGGGGGTTGAGCAAATGAATGGCAGATCGGGGTATGAGAGGGGTAACAGGAGAAAGCGTGTTAAGAGCCGACAGGGACAGGGAGGTCTGGATGCCATGATCACGCACGTCTTGAAAGAAGAAGAAATAAAGGAGAAAGATAGGAAGAAGAAATAAAAAATACTACTACTACTACTACTAATAATAATAATAATAATAATAATAATAATAATAAGAAGAAGAAGAAGAAGAAGAAGAAGAAGGACAACAACAACAACAACAACAATAATATTAATAATAATAACAATAATAATCATTATTAAAATAGAAAAAGACCTGGAAATTGAAATAAAAAATGTGGAAAGTGAAAATAAGGATAGTACTAGTGATATTAGGTGCACTTGGAATTATAAAAAAAAATTGAACAAAACAACACATTGAAAGATTCCCTTGAAGAACCAGAGATATACAAAAAATTGTCTTGTTAAGTACAGCCCACACACTAAGGAGAACTTTGTCTATGTAACTCTAGGGGTGTTAGGGGAGAGAGAAAAACATGAAATGTAGTCATGACAACACATCACGACCTGCCTTAGGTCTTCCCGCAGACTTGGTAGGAAGTGTGACCATAGCAGAAATCAAATTATGATAAAAAATGACATATTATTATTATTATTATTATTATTATTATTATTATTAATAATAATAATAATAATAATAAGAAGAAGAAGAAGAAGAAGAAGAAGAAGAAATCTATTAATGAACCAAGTAAACTGATACAAGCGCAGATGTAAAAAGCGAATATATACGTATTCCCTTGTTTGTCTGAATGGATGACAGAGGACAAACAAGGACGAATAATGAAGAATAAATATGAGCAAAAATATAAAAAAGGTCAAAATGTTGTGAAGAAAATTATTGCCCACATCCTGAAAGGGGCACAACACATAAAAGAAAAAAAAAATTGAATTGATGGCAGAGCGGTATAAAGGATTCTTGATTCAAATGTTTTTTTCTTCATGTGGATTATTTTTGGTACCAGACCGAAAGTTACAGAGAGCCATGATTGGTATTGAAACGATTCTTTCCTTTTTACCATCAGAAGTCAAAAAAAGCTCAAGATCAAGTTTCATCAAACAAGATTACAATTAACATGAGACAAGTATTCGTAGTTCAGGCTAAAATACGATATTGCGTCTTCTAACATCTGCCTCACTTCAGGGTGTGGGGATTCATCGCTTTCCGCAACTTTCTATATAACTTCCTTTGTCAAAATTCCGACCTGCCGTTCTACCTTCACTTCTCACTAGCTCCCCAGATAAATGGCCTGCACTTTCCCCGTAACTCTTGCCCTCGGTATTCCCTGTAAGCGTTAAGTTTTCCAAAACTCTCATTTCTTAATATCTACAAGAAATCTCAACCATATATTCCTGATTTGGACTATAAGCACTCTTTCTGCGTTCTTTTTCATTTAGACTTCCTTGTTGCTAACTTACTCTGTTCGTGGAATTCTCAGTATCCTTCTGTATAACCAAGTTTCCATTGTCTCCCATTTTATTATAAAAAGGTAAAATATTAAAAACAAAGCATGAAGCATGATGAAACCATTTTTTTTTCTTCTTTACAGTTCGGGAATACTAAAATCAAGCAGGTACAAAATTTAAATACCTGGGAAGTGTTATAACAGTAGACGGAAATTGCGACACAGATATCTTAAAGCGAATTGGCATGGCGAAGGAAGCATACCAGTAGATGATTAAAGTATTAAGAAACAGAAGAATTTCGCTAGAAACAAAGAAGAGAGTACTGGATTGATATGTGGTGTCAGTTCTTCAATATGGCAGTGAATGCTGGACAATATCATCAAAGATGAAGGAATAACTGGAAGCAACTGAAATGTGGTTCTATAGAAGGATGCTGCGAATATCATGGATCGAGCATGAGGTTTTGGAAATGATGGAAACGAAAAGGAAATTAATACTGAGTATCAGGAAAAGACAGCTGAAGTTTCAGGGACATGCAATGAGGAAAGAGAACTTGGAGAACCTGATACTAACAGGTTAGATACAGGGAAAAAGAGAAAAAGAGACAGGGAAAAGCAGCGGATAACATATTTGAAAGGCCTAATCAAGTTGATGATGGAACGAGGGTTGGATGGTGTAACAAGAGAAGCCGCCAGAGATAGGGAGACGTGGAAAGGCATGATCGCCAACGTTCTGAAAGGACAGGGCACATAGAAGAAGAAGAAGAAGAAGAAGAAGTGATCTGTTTTTTCTTTGTTTCTCACGAACATTGTCTGTTTCTCATTGCTTTGTTTACCTGTTTTTTTGTTTACCTGTTTTTTGTTTACCTGTTTTTCGTTTACCTGTTTTTCGTTTACCTGTTTTTCGTTTACTTGTTTTTTGTTTACCTGTTTTTCGTTTACCTGTTTTTTGTTTACCTGTTTTTCGTTTCCCTGTTTTTCGTTTACCTGTTTTTCGTTCAACAGTTTTTTGCTTACCTGTTTTTTGTTTACCTGTTTTTTTGTTTACCCGCTTTTCGTTTACCTGCTTTTCGTTTACCTGTTTTTTGTTTACCTGTTTTTCGTTTACCTGTTTTTTGTTTACCTGTTTTTGTTTACCTGTTTTTCGTTTACCTGTTTTTTGTTTACCTGTTTTTTGTTTACCTGTTTTTCGCTAATACAATTCGGGTTCGGATTACAGTGCTCCATTTTCTACCCACCCAAAACTTTAAACTTTTGTATTGGTTTGATGTTGACATCTCTAGATTTTCAGTTAGCATCTTATGCTTTTTCTCTTGCAGACAAATAGTCGTTCTGCATTTATTACTGTCAATGGATAATAGGCAAAAATTAGAAATCGACTGAATATATTTGGTTCGTCGACTTGAGAAAGTCAACGAGACATCCCATTCAATGAAAACGCCCCACTTATCACATGCTCCAAAGAATACCATGGTCGTTTGATTTGCAGTGAAAGTGATGTCCTTAGATTTTTAGGCTGCATAAGGCTTTGTCTTTATTCAAAAGGGCCACACTATTAACGGTGAGATAAGAATTTTCTAAATTTAAAAAATGCTATAGAGAGTGAACACGAGGAAACTGATGACTGGTTTTATTTCATCCAGAAAATGTGCCAGTATAGTAGTCCTTTGGTTTTCAATGACAGCCATAAGTGACTGTCGCTTGAAACTAAGTGATCACCTATTCTCCTGAATTGACTATTGTCAATTCCCCAACCTGAAAGAACACTTGGGTGGGAACCAATATCACAGCGATGATGACGGCATATCTGCTATTAATGACTGTTTTTTTTTTATAACAAAAAGTTAAAAAGTCTAATTTGATCAATCAGATATCACTTTAACCGAAAATAAACAATGTATTTTATAAAAGGATTTGTGCGAATGCGTGCAATATATAGCACTAGCATGACTCATTCATAGTCAGGATATGATGTTTTTTGTTTGTTTTTTACCCACCCTCGTATTACGGTTAGAAAATGTGAGTTACGAATTACAGCTAGAAAAGGAAGGAACGACATTAACTACAATATATTTAACTGCAAGAAGTTACTTTAAATTAATATGTTTGTTTTTAAGAGATTTTAACACTTTACAAGCAAATTAAAAATATGGATTTATGCAGTTAAAAAAAGTCGTTATGTAATGGACGTCACTTAGAGTCGATAAAAATGGATTCAATTTATAACTGAATGCGATTTTCTAAAATGAAAATAAAAAAGCCAGCGAAAAATGGTTATAGAAGCTTTTTTTATATTGCAATTTGTAGCATTAATGTTCTGGACGATTACAAACGATGGTAGAAATTATTCGAATAAGAAAATGAACTTTAGATTCTTTCTTTCGGAATCTGATCTGAATTTGCGACAGTTAACACGCAAACTAAAATTTAAAAATATAAACGTATGGATTTTACGGTTTATTTTAATCAGAAATATGTTTTCAAAATCTTCTGATGTTTCCTCATTTAGTCTGATGCTGCGGTATGGATTGAACGAAGAACTTTTGATTTTGGGGACAAGTAAAACGACAAAAAGCAGACGTTAACACGACATTCTACGGATACGCACACGTCAACGCAGACACACGAACGTTCACACATATATAAACACAATGTAATCAACTTTGCACCAAGGAAAAGTGCATATATATATATATATATATATATATAAACAGGGAATATGAATATTTTATTTCTCATACATTCTGAAGAGTGGACGGAGTGGCTGTTGGAGGGTCTCTCTACGAATCTCAGGAGTCCGAATGCTAAAAGTAACACTAATCAGGTAAGCAACAATCTTAATATTTGAATTAAGTATAGACACACACACACACACATACATATATGTATATGTGTGTGTGAGTATTTTTACGTATATCATATATATATTAAGGACAAATTCAAGGGCAAAATTTAAAAAATAAAAATTAAAACTAAATGAAAAGAGGTCTTCTTCTTCCTACTTCTTCTTCGTCGTCTTCTTTCCATTCTTACTCTTCCTCTTTTTCTTCTTCCTCTTTTCCTCTTCTAATTCTTCATCATTTTCTTTTTCATCACTTCCTACCCTTCTTCTTCTTCTTCGTCTTCTTTTCCTTCTTACTCGTCCTCTTTTTCTTCCTCCTCTCCTAATTCTTCATTTTCTTCTTCTCTCACTTCCTCCTATTATTTTTCTTCGTCATTTTCTTCTTCTCTGTTTTTCTTTTTATTCTTTTTTCATCTTTCACTTCTTCTTTTTCTTTATTTATCTTTTTTATTTTATTTTTTCATTTTCCTCTTCTTCACACTCTTCTTCTTCTTCTTATTATTATTATTATTATCCTTCGTATGTCTCTTCTTCTTCCTCTTCACATTCTTCCTTCTCCACTTCTCATTCTTTCTTTTCTCTTCTTTCAATTCTTCTTCTTCTTCTTCTTCTTTTATAATTTTTCTATCCAGCTATTATGTATGTCTTAAGAAAAAAATATTTTTCTTTATTATAAATATTATTCTGGCGTTTGTCTTGTTGTCAAAAAGTTCCTTCTTCTTTCATTAGAAAATAACTTCTTCATACAAAATAATTCTTCTTCATCCATTTCCCCTTCCACTTTTTTCGCTTTTTCCTCCCCCTCCTCCTTCTTCATTGTTTTATATTATTACTGCCCATCTATTCTATAGTTAAAATAAAATTCTTCGTTCCCCCTCTCTTTTTTTTTTCCTTTTTCTTTCTCTTCTAGATTGGATAATGTTTAGTTAGCCATAATGACAAATTTATTCTCCTCCTCATTTTCCTTCTCCTCTTCCTCCTAAACTTTCTTCTTCATTTTTTTTTTTTGCCGTTCAGTTAACCTCTATTAAAACGTAATTCTTCTTTTTCGCCATGTCTTTTTTTGCTAGTAAGGTGTCCAGCTATTCATCTATAATGAAAAATCTCCTCTTTTTCCGTTTTCTTTCTTCTCCACCTCCTCTCTCTCCTCCTCCTCTCTCTTCTCTCCTTCTCCTCCTCTCTTTCTTCTCCTTTTTCTTCACCTTCTCTTTCTCTATTCTTTCCTCTTCATCTGCAACAACTATAACATTTCTTCTTTCCTTTTCACCCCTTCATTTATTCTTTCATGTTTATTACACTCCTTCCTCCTGCCACTCTACTCTACTGCCTGTATTCCTCTTCCAGGTTTCATCCTTTCATTTGCCCGCCAAGGTAATCAAGTCTCTCAACTAATAAACCAATCTTCATATCTTTGCCAATCCCCAAGCCACAACCTTGGTGGCCCCGGGTTCGAATCTAATCGACGTCGTAATTAAATTAGCCTGTTTCAACCCATACGCGTATTTCGTCGTTTGCTTCATTGTTCCTGAAACACAGACACGAAGCTTTGGAATGTGTCGATATACAAACGTCTCTTATATGGACAAAAGAGGTATATATATATATATATATATATATATATATATATATATTCTAAACATATACTGTTAAATATAAGAGACAAGCAATATCTGTTATGTTTAATCATGAGCCGTTCTAAACATCGTATTTTGGCTTTAATTTCAGATGAAAATACAGACAAAAATTCTCCAACATTTGCTTATTTTTTTATTATGTTAGTTCTAAGCTTTCGGCTCACATGAGCCATCTTCAGAGAGCCGAAAGCTTAGAACCAACATAATAAAAAAGAATTGTCTTTATTTTTACCTGAAATTAAAGCAAAAAGTGGATGCGTCTAGTCACACTGATGAGCTGTGATACAGCGAAACAGGCTTGTGTGTGGATGACTAATATATTATGCTCTCATTACGATTGAGCTCTCTGGAGAAGAAAATTTTAAAAACATGTTTCCACTTCTGCTATATGCGTGAATCTTCAGAAATAAATTGAGTTCTTTCGGTGACTGGCGTGTGCATACACAGTTTATACACAACACGTTGAAATTTCCCTTCTCTGATTCCATGCGTCGATGGCTTAGGGAGTAGCGACTCCGACTGACACCTAATCCAAAAACCCCGATGCTAATTAATATGAATTTTATTAATATTAAAATTGATCAAGATGGAGGGCTCGATTCTATAACATTTGTCCCAGTCATTATTTATTTAAAGTAAAATCTCTTTGGTAAAATTTTCAATGTTTTTTTCAACATTGACGTTAGCAGTTTTCTTTTGTTTCTATCCAAAAATTTTTCATAGCTTACTTCCCATCAACCATCCCTTCTCCCTTTTTCCTTTTTGTCCTTTTTCCTTTCGTTCCCCCTACCACTTCTATCCCTCTAAGATGTCTAAATTTTAACTTTTAAACTCTTGACTCTTGTATGAGGGAGGCGTATGTCTTCTAATATGAGGCATAGATATTTGTCTGCTTTCCCCTTTTTACTTTCTTTAAATTTAAAAATTCTTAATCCAACCCAATTTTTTCCTGTGTATGGATGATTTATTTTGGAACTTCTACCGGTATAAAATATTTAACACATTTGAATCTGAGTAAATACAATTTTCGTTTCGTCGTTGCTGAAGAAACGAGTATTTCCTCGTAGAAATGGCTATCCAACGGATTTAAATATCGAAAGTTTTGTTTTATCATATATATATATATATATATATATATATATATATATATATATGACACTTTAAAAATAAAATGTCTTTATTTTTATATTCTAATATTTAAGTAAACGCTCCGTTATTTGCTGAACAGTACATTTATTATTTTCGTTTAAGATATGTTCTTAAAACCACATAGAAAAAAACGCTCTCTAGAAGCATTCGAACCAGCGTCCATCAGGAATCATCAGGTGCATATTATCCACGCATACACATATGTATACTTATTTACATCCATATATATTCAATAATAAATTAGAGCACTCTGGCTATTGGGCGTGTATAATGATAATATACGCGCTAAAAGTCTACCTTTTTCTACCGAGCGCCTATAGCCCAAAGGTAGAATCGCCGACTGACGACAATTCGGTCTGGTTTAAATCCTGTGTTTCAATCCTGGGTTAAAAAGCAATCGGAGACTTTTTTTTTTAATCATATCACCCCGAGCAAGGCGGTAACGCCACTCATGTGCCGGGGCTACGTAAGAGTGAAAAGATTAGAAGAGAGAAAGCCGGAAACCACATCCTGTTCAATAGACGTGGGAGGAGTGTGAACTGGGCGATAGATAAATCTATCTACTCCAATTGATAGATCTATCTACTCCAATTTAACCGTACTGATGAGCTGTGATACAGCGAAACAGATCTGTCTGCGGATGACTGTATACATAGATAGAGAGAGAATTATAAATCAGTTAAATGTATAGATTGAAATCCGCCAATGCTTATAAAATCTATTTAACCAAAAAAAAATAATCAAAGAAAAAAGAAACGAGTACCCCCAAAAATTAGACAAATTTTATAATACTTTCTACCAAAACATTTTCATATGAACTCACAAGTAAATTAGCAATCGCAAAACACTAGAATCGTTACCATCAACTCAAAGATTAGTGGTCATATTATCAGACTGACAAAGATACCCAACACAAATTTAAATACAGTGTATTTTGTAAATATTTAAATATTTACGAAATACAATGTCTACATTGCGAAAAACATAGACATAAGGAGGACATCAGTCAGTTAAAGTGCCATACGTGATACACGCTTGGGCGATCATGTCTCGACAGAGACAGGACTGACTGGGCAGAAGTTTATCCCGCAGTAGGTTGCCATTGCTTTTTGCGGTAGACTGGTTGCCGACCAAGGCTGTAGAACACAATCTGTCCTGATATTTAACCCATAACAGGAAGGAATAGGCGGATTAATACCTTTCCCAAGGGTATTTGCGCGTAAGTGAATGCAATGAATTCAGCTGGAATTCGAACTCGGCTCCCCGATTTGTCGTTCCGAGTCGATATCCACTGCGCTACAACACACATCCCTAGCTTCTAAAAATAATCTAACATTATCCTTTCATTTTGTCTTAAACAGTGCGCCATTATTAACAAGTGGGAAATGACATGCAAGAAAACAGGTATATCCAATGTACCACAACGAACATCCTAGGGAGGACATCATGAACTCTAAAAATGTGGGTCTATGAACGCAAAATACACTTATGTTTAGATAAACGTTCCAATTCTCTTGTAATACATAGAAACGACGTAGGATAAAATTTTGATTTCTCCAATCCGTGTTTAATTAAAAAAGAACATGACATTTAGGACGGAAAGCACTTTGGAAATATATTAATAGCATAAGAACCAACTATAAACACTCGTTTAAAATGTTACATCACTTCTGCAACTTTCTACAAATCTATACTCCATGAATCAAAAATGTGTCTACCAATAGGTAATTAATTTAAAGATAGTTCCATATATACGTAACATTATAACATTGACATCTCTGTATGCACAACTTTATATTTTACTCCATTACTAATTTAATATAATAAAGTTTTCTCCGTGTTATTTCCGATTATTATTCATTATGTTTTTCTTTATATTATGAATTTTAGTATTATTATTATATTTTTTATTATTATTTTATATTTTTATTATTATATATTAATTTTACCCATTTTTATATATTATGTAATATTATTATGCAATTAATATTTTTTGATTGTAATATTGTAATAATATGGTACTTTATATAATTCTATTATAATATTTTAATATATAATACTTTAATATATATGTTTTAATATTTCTTAATATTAATTTTATTTCGTAATTATGATATTGTAATAATTTTAATGTGCAAATATTAAGTATTTTAATAAATATTATTTCATTGAAAGTTTGTAACTGTTAACAACTAATTTTCAAAAAGAAATTAATTATTTATATAAAAAATTCGCTTAATAGTTATTAATTTTGTTAGAATTTTAAACGGAAATGAACTTTTGTTTTATCTTTCACACACGTACTGGCTTTACCGACACATAGACGCACACATTCATACATGATTCTTTCATACACGTATTTTACATATAAAAAAAAAAGAAAATCATCCATCAACAGATACGTGTATGCAGTATTTCGCTAAAATTTTGAACGGAAACTTATTTCGTCTTGTCGATCACACACATACCAACGTTCCCGACATATAAACACACTTAATTTGTATGTCGTTTAAATACGCTTAACTGCATGCATTATTTTTGCATACATACACTTTAATTTAATAATAATCATCTATTTTCTACATTTAAAATTGTTCATCTGTTGCTATATTACACGTGACACGTATCTGACCAATGAAATCAAACCTTAATCAATTGAATTTTTCAAAAACTTATTTTTTCAAAAAATTATTAGCCTTTAAAATATCTGAAGAATTTTTTTTTTTAATCGTGTCACCCCAAGCAAGGCATTCCACTGCCACTATAGCGCAGGGGGTTACATAGAGCGATTGGGTATGGGAAATGTCAGAAGGAGCGTGGTAGACGACTTAGGATGTACATAGGGAGAGAGTGGGTGTGAGTTAGTGTGTTAGGAGGTGTCTATTGACCTTACATTTAAACTCCTGGAGGTTGTAGCTGTCGGGGAAGCAAGCATGCAGTAGGCAATTCCACAGGCGGGAAGTGTGAGGAAAGAAGATGTTGGAGTAGAAATTGCAGTTACATTTCACTGTAAAAGGGTGGGACCTAGTTGTCAATCTAGTATCTCGTGCAAATTCACATCTAGGGGGCACCAGTGATTTAAGTTCGTCAGAGCAGAAGCCATGAAAGTATTTATAGAAGAGGCACAGGGAAGCCACGTCACACCGGTGAGAGAGATAGTGCAGGCGGTCAGCCAGGTCGGTATCAATAACATCTTAGATCTAAGACACTTTTGTTCTATCTGTTCTTTACTTATTCTACTCAAATATATATATACAGTGGAACCTGCCGTATGCGACCCACTTTTTTCAGCGACCACCTGTTGTTAACGACTGTTTTTCTATGCACAGACAATTTGCTACTCTTAATTGACGCTCAGTGACCGACCACCTCCTGAATGCGACTAGCGACTAACAACATCGAGTGAAAATCACTGATCAAACGACCGCTTAAAAGAATCCGTTTTGGTCGTACACTGCGAACTTCTAAATTAAGAGAAACTAAATGAGTAATCTATTTCATTTTTCATTTGAACTAAATCAGAAACATTTCCTCATTTTTTTTTTTAATCATCTCACCCCAAGCAAGGCATTCCACTGCCACTATTGCGCATGGGGCTACATAGGGGAAGGTAAAGAGAAGGAGTGGTTAGACATAGGGAATCTCAGGAGGAAGGTGACAGATGAGTAAGGATAGCGAGGATGAGGTTTGGGCAGATGGGAAGAGTGTTTGATAGAATGGGAGCAGGTTAGTGTGTTAGGAGGTGTCTATTGACCTTATATTTAAACTCCTGGAGATTGTAGCCGTCGGGGAAGCAATCGTGTAGAAGAGAATTCCACAGTCGGGAAGTGCGAGGAAAGAAACTGCTGGAGTAGAAGTTACGGCTGCATTTTATCGGTTTCACTGTAAAAGGGTGGGATCTAGTTGCTAATCTAGTATCTCGTTCAAATTCGTATTTAGGGGGCACCAGTGAACTAAGTAATTGTTTTGTTATTGTAGTGTTGCATCAAGCTGTTATTTCTTGTTGAAATTTACATTGCCTGAGTTCACCTCACGGTCAAGCATTGGATGTTTTGTACAGAATTATTGAATTTGACATCTTCAAGGTATTAGTCGCAGTCTCTGTACTGACTTGGATAAATTCAGAGATTGGGAAAATCTCAGTTTTGTCCTTTCTCAAATGTTTATCTCTTTCGTTCCTTTAATTTTTTGTGTATCTAACTACTCTATTTCTATCTGGGTATATCTATATATCTCTCTGTTTCTCTACCTCCACCCATGATCGCTCTCAGTTTTTTGTATGTTTTTTTCTATATATTATTGTAGATTCTCTTTTGCTATCACTCACTTCTAAGAAAAAAACTGAAACCGTATACGTCGCGAATTTTTCCAACCTACAATTTTTGGTAAAGGCACGAAAAGAAAAGCAATAACTGACTTTTTTTTAAAAATCCACTTAATAAATATTTTTTGTAAATAAATATTTTGGTCTCTTGCTGACTGTTGTAAATACCTTTTTTTTAAATTTTAAATTGAATAATGCTGAATAAATTTCTTTAAAGTTAGGCCATTTTCTAATGTTCTCATTTATTTATTATCAGATTACATGGTAAAATTATATGTACAGTCTTTTGAGTGGAATATACGTTCCTGGCGTAAATAGGCCATGACTATACGACAGTTTCCAATACATATATATATATATATATATATATATATATATATATATATATATATATATATATATTCTTTCTATTTACGAAAGAATATATAGAAAGATGTTTAGGAAAAAGCGGGCGTTATTTTTCTCGCATGCCCATAAGGAAGAAACGTGCTACCCGGAAGGATATCTACATTTGTCAGGGTTGCCTCTTCACCCACGTACTTGTTCTACGGAACGGATAGTTACCCGGAAGAGCTCATGTCACCATATTTCGCTCTCAGCTTCTGATGAAGCGTGATAGCACTAATTGATTTCACAAGCCAGAAGCTGCCTAATTAACTTTTATATTCATCTCTTTTTTTCTGTGTCTACTTTCTGGAAGGAACAACTGTAAAAGGACGTCCCGAAATTAAATATTATTATAACTTATAAAAGAAACGTCAATTTGGAAACATAACAATGAATGATTTATTAACGAATGTGTAAATTACATTCACAGTTGAGTTGGTTAAATTAAAAAAAGAGCTATTTGAAAATGTCTAAAAAAAAAACGTAGCCGAAAGCGTTTGGGCCAAGGAAAACTACGGGCGAATTTTGCACTTCTTTATTTTCACCTAACTGAAAAATTTAAGAAATTTTGAAAAATTAAATAGAAAATTAATCAATGGATATTGCATTTGAGTAGATGGTCTGTTCAGGTCAGTAGATGGAAATCAATATATCGTTTATTATATTAAAGATACAGAGTATCGAATTAAGTATGAGTATCCATTATATATATATATATATATAATGGATACTCATACCTGATTGGATACTCTATATATTTTATATAATAAACAATATATTGATTTCCATATATATATATATATATATATATATATATATATATATAGTAGGCATCGCTCATTGACCAATGAATTAGAGCACTCTGGCTATTGGGCGTGTGTAATGACAATAAAGATGCTAAACAGTCTGCCTTCTTCTACCGTGCGCCCATAGCCCAGAGGTAGAACCGCCGACTGGCGCCACTTCGGTCGGGTTTCAATCCTGGGTAAAAAGCAATCGGAGTCTAACCGTACTGATGAGTTGTGATACAGCGAAACAGATCTCTCTGCGGATGACTCTTACAAGGCTTGAGGCCACGCAGAGTACTGTGGTAGATAGGATTTTAAGAATTAAAATCAACTTTCTTCTTCACTTTTAAGAAAATTCACAATGACGTGTGAAATCCTGGTTTTTCCCAAACAGAAAAAGGATTGACCATGTGCTTAAAAAATGTTGGAACCAGATTTTCGCAAATAGATGTTAAATAGATTTAACATCTACTTGCATCTAGATTTAACATCTACATTAGATATTGCACATTGTGTTTCGACATTAAAAGAACAATGTCTCATCAGGTTGTTAATAGTTTCTACATGTCAGATTTCTTTTCTGAGACCAAATATAAATATAAACCCGTAAAGTAGAATAGTGAATTCTGCAAAAAAAGTATGTGTAAATCATTCTATGAAATCTGCTATTTGTGGCTGAATGAAAAGCTTCAGATTATAAGTTTTGCTAAAAATAAAAACTAATCAATCGAAGAATTGAATTAACGGTTTTATTTACCGCAAATTCTTGAAAAACTTTTAAAAAATTTAATTTTTCATTTATAACTTATGCGCTAATATTACTTAAAAATAATTTTACTAAAATTAATGACCCACACAATAATTCTTTGGTTTTCATAAGTCCAATACATCTTAGTATAGGATAATTAACTAATTCTAATTTTAACGTAAAAAAACCAGCCCATTTAACAGATTTTAAAAAATCTAAAATTTAACCTGCAGTTCAAAATATTGTCTACCCTCTAAATAATATATGTGCCTAGTATGTATTTTATCCAAACAAAATTTAAAAGTGTCATGTTTTGACATCAAGCTACAGTGTTCACTTTCGTGACAGACTTTCAACTCCATAGTTAAAGCTAATTCTTACTTTTGATTGAGCAATATTGACACACCTACAAGCATACTGTTTTCCTCCAATCACCCCTCTTTAATTTTCAAAATAACCATGAATTAATTTTCTCTCTCTCACTCTTTCTCTCTCTCTCTCTCTCTCTCTCTATATATATATATATATATATATATATATATATCAGAAGCAAAAGTATCTCGATGCAAAAAGCCACAAATTTATTCGCCTGAAGAGAGTCAATTTCAGACTCGAAACACGTGTAGCGTCACAAATACCATTATGGACACTTAATGTACCATAACATGTATAATAGCAAAAAACAATAAATATACACTTTAAAGAAAACGTTCACTGCTTCTCACACTTTTTATTCTATACCAATTTCTTTCGTTGGAACAACCCTTTTTCTGTATCCAGTATATATATATATATATATATATTATACTTTAGAACATGTAAAAACAACGAGCTACTACAAAATTGCACATTTTGTTTCAACATTGAAAGAACAATGTCTCATCAGGTAGTTAATAAAGATGGTAATTACCATCATTATTAACTACCTAATGAGACATTGTTCTTTCAATGTTGAAACAAAATGTGCAATTTTGTAGTAGCTCGTAGTTTTTACATGTTCTAAAGTATAGTTTATAACAAATATTTATTACTCTATTTTTATATTGAGCACTGTTATACATCAATCTTTTGAAGGCTTCAATAAATTTCTTCGTTTCTTATGCATTTGAATATATATATATATGTATATAATTTTCACAATTTATTTTTAAAATATCATCTGAAGATAAAAAAATATTGTTCTGAAACATGAAACAAAATTGTATCAGGATATAATGCCTATATAAACAATTTTAATAACAAAATTGCAATACTAAGCTCTACTGTGTATTGAGTACTCTTTATAAAAGTAAATGCATGAACAGTGGGTTTTAATCTATCTGTTTTTAACTTCCGTTATATATTTATATATATAAACTCAAAACTTCATTAACCATTCTAAATGATGTGTTGAGTTTCCCTTTATAAATATGATATTGCTCTGGATAATATTCATTGAGCTTTTTATACAGATATTTTAAGAAGATCTTGTTAGATTATATTCGCCATTTACGGACTTGGCATTATTATTACCTATATATTCTTTCGTTGGAACAACCTATTTCTGTATCCAGTGTGTGTGTGTGTGTGTGTGTATATATATATATGTGTGTATATATATATATATGCGTATAACTTAAATATATATATATATATATATATATATATTTTTTTTTTTTTTTATATATATATATATATTTTTTTTTTTTTTTTTAAGTTATACACATAGGGATGTGCGTTGTGGTCCAGTGGATATCGGCTCGGAACGAGAAATCGGAGAGCCGAGTTCGAATTCCAGTTGAGTCCATCGTATTCACTTACGCGCAAATACCCTTGGGAAAGGTATTAATCCGTCTATTCCTTTATGGGTTAAATAACAGGACAGATTGGGTTCTATAGCCTTGGTCGGCAACCAGTCTACCGCAGAAAGCAATGGCAACCTACTGCGGGATAATATTCTGCCCAGTCAGTCATGTCTCTTTCGAGACATGATCGCCCAGCCGTGTATCACGTATGCCACTTAAATAACTGACATAGGGTGAAGAAGAAATATCTCACACTTACACATTCCAGACATACCTCCCACATAATAGTACGTCAATCCGTCAGTCGGTTAAGCGCTATTCGTGATACACGCTTTGATGACAATGTCTTGAAAATGGGATGACTGACTGGGTAGAAGATTTTCACGAAACAGGATATCCTTACTTTCTGCGATAGAGTGGTTGCCAACCAAGGCTATACAACCTAATCTTCCTTGCTATTTAATATACAACTGAATGCGTATTTGCGCATAACTGAATGCATTCAATTCAACTGGAATTGGAACTCAGTTCTCCGATTTCTTCTTCTTCACAAGAAGAAATGGAGAATTCCAGAAAAAAAGTATGTGTAAATCATTCTATGAAATTTGCTATCTGTGGCTGAATAAAAAGCTTCAGATTATAAGTTTTGCTAAAAATGAACTACAACTCAATCGAAGAATTGAATTAACGATTTTATGTAAACACCGCAAAAATTTATCTTGAAAATTTAATTATTTTTAATTGTTCATTTATAACTTATGATCTAATATTACTTAAAAATTATTTTACTAAAATTAATGACCCACACAATAATTATTTGGTTTTCATAAGTACAAATATACCTTAGTACAGGATAATTAGTTAGGTACTATATGTGTTACCTTAACTTGGGCGATAATGCCACGAAAGTGACATAACTGACTGGGTAGACGATTTTCACGTAGCAGATTCTTATTACTTTCTGCGGTAGACTGGTTGCCAACCAAGACTATACAACCCTATACAATCCAAATCTTTCTTGCTATTTAATATATAACCAAAGGCGTATTTGCGCATAACTGAATGCAATTAATTCAACTGGAATTAGATATATACTCGGAAGGGAAAGGAAAGTAAAGTTTGGTTGTGGGCTTAGACATCTCGCTCTCTGTCTGGCCACCACTCGTTGGCGTAATCGGACGCGAGTCAAACGCCAACCACATACTCAAACACAATGATGAAAACATAATCACCACTAATATCTTACCATTATTTGAGAGGTTTTATGGTGTTGAGTATATGTAGGCGGTATTCCATTTGTACCCTGCATATATGCCTCCATGCGGTTTTTCTATAAATATTTTATCGTAATTGTTTTGATGAGCTTTTCTTTTTTTGTGCTTTGATCAGTTCCTAGATTGTTGCTTGCGAATAACAGGTGTTGTTAGTTTGGATGTGTGGTAGTGTAATCGATAATGGCTCTGAATTGCTAATCTGTGAGCCGAGTTCGAATTTCCTCTGGGTTCGTAATATTCACTTACGCGCAACTACCCTTGGTAAATGTATGAATCCAGATATTCTCTCCCCAGCTATTGGTTAATTATCAAAACTCCAAATTATCTCCTAATAAAATAAATTTACTTACAAGACATTTCGTTTCCGGCATTAAATACCCCATGCAGATTAATATGGCGCCAAACAAAATCAACCCCACTTAACTCAATATTTGATACCTCGACTTTACGAATTTAAACGCAGTACTAAATTTGATGTGCTCTGTGATGCAGTGGATATCGGCCCAAAATGAGAAATCGCTATAGAACCCAATCTGCCCTATTATTTTCCCATAACTGGAGGGAAGAGACGGATTAATACCTTTCCTAAGGCGGATGTGCCTTGTGGAAGCGGATGTGCGTTGTGGTGCAATGGATATCGACTCAAAACGACAAATCGGAGAGCCGAGTTCGAATTCCAGTTGAATTCTTTGCATTCACTTACGCTTCAAATACCATTTGGAAATGTATGAATCCGTCTCTTCTCCCTGCAGCTCTGGGTTAAATAGCAAGACAGATTGAGTTTTATAAAATTGACTGGCAACCAGTCTTCTGCAGAAAGTAATGAAAACCTTCTTCCCAGTTAATCATGTCTCTTTAGAGATCACCTAACCGTGTATCGCGTATGGCACAACTGACTGACTGAATTGGCGGTTCGTTCACATAGTTTTCCGGTTGTAATTGCTAGATGTCTGTTATATGCTAACAGTTCCTTCCAACGCACTTTCGCTTGTGGCTCTCTGTTCTGGGTTCTTACTTTCCAATTTTGGACATATGCTTCCAGTTAATTCTGTGCATAATTTTAATAAGTCATCATTACCTGTCTCCGTAAATTTTATTATTTTATTTTGCTTTTATTTAGCTCCCAGTTTTTTTTTGGGGTGGGGGGTAGATTTAATAACATCTTACGTCTTTGGGGATTTATTGCCTTGTTTATGTTGATATGATTAAACTTAATGGTTGAATTTTCGTAATAATAATACAGATAAAGATATTAGTCAAATTATAAATACTTTTTTGAATCTGAATCGTTCAACAGGGCTCATCTTTAAAACCAGGTTTCGGGGTCTTTATTTTGTCGCAAGCTGGTCATTTCCACGGGAGTGAAATCACACGCAAGAAATAAGGGTAATCAACCCACCCTCTATTTGCAGATGCGCATATCTCTCAGCATAGTGTCAAATGTAAAAGAAAGAGAGAAAAATCAAAAGAAAGCAAAAAGGGAGAAGATTTACACCCCCGACATATTTAGGCAATATACACACAGGATCTTCACGCATATAGCGAACGGAATATAATTTGAAAATGTGCGTAAATTTAATAAATACATCTCCGATTCCTGACGAAAATTTATTTCTCAAAAATATTGCGTACGTTCTTAAGCTTTTATTCTCTCTCTCTCTCTCTCTCTCTCTCTTTCTCAATATTACATTCTCTTTATCTCTCAGTCACACACAGAACAAAAGTGACAGGCTTGCCTACACATATTTCCCGCTGGAATCACAGCAATTAAATCAATTAAATTAATTAAACCAAATTAATTAAATTAACTCATTAATAGAATAATTAAAATCTAAATACCCAGAGCACAAACAGATCAGAATATCAAGGCCAACATATTGCATAATATACCTATCAGGATTCTTAGGTTTTTTAATGAAGAAGGAAAGTCTGGAGATCCTAATACTCACAAGACGGCTAGAGAGTCTGGAAAGAATTGTTCTCCGTCAGGATATCTTTCCCTAGATACACCACTTCTGTTGCGACTGCGGTCCATGGGGTTCTACCTCTGAGCTACAAGCTCTCGGTAGAAGTACGCACACCTTTTAGCGTGTATATTATCAGTATACACGCCCAATAGCTAACTTGTTCTAATTCATTGGTGAATGAACGATATATATATATATATTGTCATCCAGACAGATCTGTTTCGCCGTATCACAGCTCATCAGTACGGTTAGACTCCGATTGCTTTTTTACCCAGGATTGAAACCCGACCGAAATGTCGTCAGTCGGCGACTCTACCGTTGGGCTATGGGCGTTCGGTGGAAGTAGGTAGACTTTTTAGCGCATATCATTATACACGCCCAATAGATAGAGCACTCTAATTCATTCCACTGAATGAGCGATGCGTAGATGCTAGAGTAGCTACTGTTTATCAAAGTCTACTATTTTTCCAGAGTGCTCAATCAGGGTGTGAGAGCGTAAATATGTTGAGACTTTTAAAAGGGTTATCATTCGCAGATACTAGTATTTAAGCAAACGCTCCGTTACTTGTTAAACATGTATAATTATTATTTTCGTTTACGGTCTTTAACGTTCTTCAAACCATATAGAAAAGAAAAACGAACTCTTGAAGAATTCGAACCAGAGTCCATCTGGGAAGAAAAAGCTTCCATTAATCACTAACAGACAAATAGAAAGATTGTTATTATGCAACAGTTTGACTCAGAGTTTTATGTGCGACGGAATCATCAGGTGCGTATTATGCGTGTATACACGTATGCATACTTATATATATATATATATATATATATATATATATATATATATATAAACGAGATTATAATTATACTTGTGTCGAACACCTTCCACGAAAACTTTCGACGGAAGAAAAAAATGGTTTTAAAAGAAGAAAGAGCTTTGTACATGAACGTCAGTCAAAAGTGTTCGGACCGAGATCAGCACGAAGCCCAAAGAGAAAACCCCGATACGAGTAATCATCTAACATAAGGCGCTTAATACAGAGGTAGAGCGAAATAAATAGATAACACCTAAAGAGCCAGATGAACCTACCTCGGTTTCACTGAAATCCGACAACGTTTAAAAATCTACAAAACGAAAACAAAAAAAAAAAGAAATAAAGAAACGAGTACCCTAAAAATTAGACAAATTTCATAATACTATCTACCAAATCATTTTCACATGAACTCATAAGTAAATTCAGTCAGTCAGTTAAGTGCCATACGCGATACACGCTTGGGCAGAAGATTATCCCGCAGTAGGTTGCCATTGCTTTCTGCGGTAGACTGGTTGCCGACCAAGGATACAGAACCCAGTCTGTCCTGCTATTTAACCCATAACTAGAAGGAAAAGACGGATTAATACCTTTCCCAAGGGTATTTGCGCGTCAGTGAATACAATGGATTCAACTGGAATTCGAACTCGGCTCCCCGGTTTCTCGTTCCGAGCCGATATCCACTGCACCACAACGCACATCCTCATAAGTAAATTAGCTATCCCAAAATATTAGAATCGTTACAATCACCTCCAAGATTAGTGGTCATATTATCAGAATGAAAAAGAAACCAAACGCCAATTTAAATGTCCGGATTTATCAACTTTGAGGGAGCGCGCGCACGCGCACACACACACACACACACACACACATGTGTGTGTGTGTGTGTGTGTGTGTGTGTGTGTGTGTGTGTATGTGTGTGTATGTGTGCTCTCAAAGTTGATGTTTCAGCGCATCTTTCTGGACCAATTCTTTTAACTCATTTCACCCGAATCAAGTTTATAATGATACAAGGAGGCAACGTGCTACTGTGAAGAAAAGAGAATAAAAAAAAAACTCAAAAGAAATTGAAAAGCCAATCCTAAACAGGAAACAAGAATTCTTGTTCCAAATCCTAGGAGGAGTCTGAATCATTAAGAAGATACATATGTAATGGCTAGGATAGATAGATAGACAGATAGATAGATAGATAGATAGATAGATAGATAGATAGATAGATAGATAGATAGATAGAGAGATAATGAACAAACTAGGATAGATAGATAGATAGATAGATATATAGATAATGAACAGACTGAGATAGATAGATAGATAGATAGATAGATATATAATGAACAGACTGAGATAGATAGATAGATAGATAGATAGATAGATAGATAGATAGATAATGAACAGACTGAGATAGATAGATAGATAGATAGATAGATAGATAGATAGATAGATAGATAGATAGATAGATAATGAACAAACTGAGATAGATAGATAGATAGATAGATAGATAGATAGATAGATAGATAGATAATGAACAGACTGAAATAGATAGATAGATAGATAGATAGATAGATAGAGAGATAGATAGATAGATAGATAGATAGATAGATAGATAGATAGATAATTTCCCGTTTTTTCACAGGAGTTCAGATTTATCTCTTGTTTCCTGTTTAAGATTAAGATCCTGTTCCTTCTAAAATCTAGTTCGCCTCTAAAACACCTAACGTTTGACTTTGTATTCACTAATTTATTTCCACACTCTAAAACTACTACCTTGATGACACCCAAGCATTATATTAGTAGACAGTAGTAATATCACGGTAAATAAATAGATTTCTCGTTGGGAAACATAGATAGATAGATAGATAGATAGATAGATAGATAGATAGATAGATCAGTCAGTTAAATGCCATACGTGATACACGCTTTAGGCGATCATGTCTCGAAAGAGACATGACTGACTGGGCAGAAGATTATCCCACAGTAGGCTGCCATTGCTTTCTGCGTTAGACTGGTTGCCAGCCAAGCTGACCTATTATTTAAACAATAACTGGAGGGAAGAGACAAGGGTATTTGTGCGGAAGTGAATGTGACGGATTCAACTCGAATTCGAACTCGACTCCCCGATTTGTCGTTCTGACTCGATATCCATTGCACCACGATGCACATCCGCTTCCACAACGCATATCTGCCTTAGGAAAGGTATTACTCAGTCTCTTCCCTCCAGTTATGGGAAAATAATAGGACAGATTAGGTTCTATAGCCTTACCGCAGAAAGCAATGGCAACCTACTGCGGGATAATCTTCTTTCGAGACATGATCGGCAAATGCGTGTATCACGTATGGCACTTAACTGACTTCAGATAAATAGATATTAGCAAGTTCAGATAGATAGATAGATAGATAGATAGATAGATAGATAGATAGATAGATAGATATTAACAGGTTTAGATAAATCGGTACATGCATACATACATACAAACATCTCACACACACACACACACACACACACACATATATATATATATTGTAACTAAGTTGTAGAACTCGTAGGTTTTTTTAACCTTTTGTTCATGCATTTACTTTTATAAAGAGTGCTCGATACAAATGTAGAGCGTTATACTGTAATGGTTGTTACAATGGTTTATCAATTCATAGTATCACTACACAAACATTTTTGGGTTTCGATGCTAGCCCTGTATGTGGACTGCTTCATCTTCAGGTGATGTTTTTGAAATGGGAATTATCTAGTTGAACAGACCGTTTATTTGTGTAGGATTACAGTATATATATATATATATATATATATATATATATATATATATATATATATATATATATTCTTACAGAGAATGTAATTTCGTTCCCAATTTTTCTCGATATTTTAAATAGCTTGGATTGTCAAAACATTGGAATGACTTTGATGATTCGTCAGGCTGACATGTTGCCTGTCATAAAACTCGGCTAATCCACTTACTTTATTTTTTTGCGTGGCATTGAAACACACGAGCCACTTTAGAGCGCCTCTAACGAGCAAAAAATGAAAATTTCGATAAAATTTCTCTTGGCCCGTTCAATTTTCTGATGGAGAGAAAAAATTGTTGAAATGACGTGCTGCCCAATCGTAGTAAAAAAATCTAATAATAAGAAATCTAATAATAAATAGTAGTTAGCGAGCTCCACGAGAGTTTACAATGTAAATCTCTCGTCATTGGATTGACTCATCAAGCCTGACAGCATATCCTGCAATTAATCGCTACACTTTGGCTATCGATGGATTACAGGATCTTCACTTGCCATATATATATATATATATATATATATATATACAAAATATATATATATATAACCCTAGATAGATAGATAGATAGATAAATTGATAGATAGATAACTGTTAAATATATATATATATAATATTATATATATGTACAATATGTATATATAGCCTTATATATATATATATATATATATATATATATATAATATAACCTTATATATATATATACACAATATAATATATATATATATATATATAACGTTATATAATATATATATATATACACACAAAAAATCTCACGCGAGCCAAAACCTACCGCGGTTTCACACTACGGATCGTCAGGGCAAAGGCCAACACCAAAGATAAACCAAATAAATAGACATACACGAAGACAAGGAGGAACCATACCAACACCAAAAAAGGGGGGTAAGAACAAAAAAATTTTATAAAAAAATATCACCTGACATTATTTCTAATTTAAACAAGGAGGCCACTTCATTAGTAGCTAAATTTAATCTACTCAATAGGGTGAGATTTTTTGTGTCTTTGCTCTACTTTTGTATATCTTTTGTACTTTGTATCGAGCACTTTTTCTTGTGGTTGGTTCCGTTTGGGTTTTTTTTCTTTACTGCGGAGTATTGAATGTTTTGTTCTTATTCCGCGGATTTCTTTTTTTTTCTCCCCATTCATCCGACGCCTCAGTGCACCGGATTGTAACGGAATTAGGTTCTGTTTGTTAATGGTTTTTTTAAAGGTTTATCTTAGTATAAATTTACAACCTAAATACTTACAGAGTCTATTTAGTTATTATTTTGATATATATATATATATATATATATATATATATATATATATATATATTATATATAACGTTATATATATATATTATATTGTGTATATATATAAGCTTATATATATATATAATATATATTGTGTATAAGGATTTTTCTGTTGCTGAGGTGATGTGTTGTCCCACGTGGGGATCTTCATATCGAAATGGCCATTCAACATCTTTGAATTAATCCTTTTTTAATATATATTTGCTCTGTAATATTTTATTACATGGAGCTCTCTTCCTGTATCATTTTTTAATATTAAAATAAAATTTTTAATATTAATTAGGATCGGGTGTTTTAGAATTTACCTTCCTGCTTTTTTCCCTTGGATTGAAGTATCTGAATTAAAATATATATATATATATATATATAACCTATGTCTATATATATATATATATATATATGAGAAAAAATTTAGGCATCGTGTAAAATTTTCTGTACAATAAAGCTGATGATGGTTCGCCTGAAATAAGCCTAAACTTTCGATTTACCATGAAATAACGTCTCAGCCAAATTTAATTTATATTTGCTCTATATGTATTTATATACATATATATTTAGAGCTATCTTAGAGAGTTATCTTACCACTGTATGTACAGGATAATCCTTTGGATTCTTGCATATCTACATCGCATGCTTATATATATATATATTTTCTATTTGTAAACGAGTTTTCTACCATGAGCGGTGTCTTCAGACGATTTTCAATAACTGATTTTATCGTTTACCGTTTTTTTTAAAGAACGCTCATGTAACGGTGTTTTTTTGGGGTGGGGCTTTCAAATGCAGGGAATTATTGAACGCGCAACTTTTAAAATTAGAAGAAATTATAACTTTTCATCCATAGTTGTATGAACCTAGAAGGTAATACGTTCAGAAATTTCCTACCAAATGAGCGTTAAAAAAAAACACCGTTACCTGAGCGTTCTTGAAAAAAAACGGTAAACGGTAAAATCAATTATTGAAAATCGCCTGAAGACACCACTCATGGTAGAAACCAAGGTCGCGTAAAATCTCGTTTGCAAATGGAAAATATTCAAAAGTTTTACAATATAAATGTATTGAACAGTTTTTAATACAAATGTGCAATGGTCTAATTTTATCCTGACCAAAAACTAAATAAAGAAATATATATATATAAGATGAATGTAGATAAGTATACATGTGTATACACGCATGCATATATATGTATATAAACAGAGAGAATGCTAAGGATTTTCTCTTTCTATATATATATATGTACACTACCCGTCATTAGGCTAACCCAGTTTTTTATAAATAAATGATGTATTTCATATTATTTTTAGTATTTATTGCTAAGTGAATAATTACAAATGAAAATAGAATGGTTCTTTTCTTATTATTACTTTGCGAAATATTTACAAGGCAATGAAGCAAAGATGATCTCGTCCGAATCAACCTAAATTTTGTTCATTCTTTCATTAATGAAACTGCAATATAGGTAATTATTAAATATTTATAAGCTCATTTGGTGTACTTGTTATTGTGAAGTATTAACAAAAGAACTATTCTATTTTCATTTACAATTATTCGGTTGGCAATAAATACAAAAACAAAAATATAAATTACTTCATTTTTTTAAAATACAGGGATGGCGTAATAATTATGGCCGGTAGTATATATATATATATATATATATATATATATGTGTGTGTGTGTGTGTGTGTGTGTGTGTGTGTGTGCGTGTGTGTTTGTAGAGTGAGTGAGAGAGAGAACGAGATCTCTTTATATATATATATATAGAGAGAGAGAAGGAAAAAAGATAGTGAGAGATCTCTTTATATATATATATATATATATATATATATATATATATGTGTGTGTGTGTGTGTGTGTGTGTGTGTGTTTGTGTGTGTGTAGTGTATCGAAGCAACAGATAATTTTCTAAACAGATACTATTAAATATAAGAGACAATAAATGTCTATTATGTTTAATCATAAGCCGTTGTAAACATCGTATTTTGGCTTTAATTTCAGGTAAAAATGAAGACAAAAGTTCTCCAACATTTGGATAATTTTTTATTAAGTTGGTTCTAAGCATCCGGCTCACATGAACCATCTTCAGAGAGGTTACAAGGACGTTAACATAAAAGCATCCGCCATCAATGACGATTATATTTTGTGTTGACATAAAACTTTGCTAAGCAACAATAACATTTACTAAAAAATAGGAAACGCAGTTCGTAAATTTGTAATGCGGTTCTATGATGTCACACCGCGTGAGAGCTCAAAATGATAACAGAACCATATATTTAAATGCAATGTAATGTGCTATGACTCGATTTAAACGTGATTTTAGTAAGTGAGGGTTGTTTTGATTGAATGTAGTTATTGTTGCTTAGCATATATATATATAGGTTGCGATAGAAGATTTGTCATCATAATTAAGAAAAATTAAAATAACACGAAAATCTCATTTTAACAGAAATATTTCCCAAAATAAAACACAAATATCTTGGGTAAATGTATTCAAAAAATTGCCATTGGCATCAACTGCGGCCCGCTGGAATCTCACGCACTTGTATTTGTTGATGAATGCTGCCACAATCATTGCCATCATTTTATCTTTGATTCTACAAGGACTTTTGTTGGTCTCTCGCTCAACTGTGCCCGCATAAATAATCAAGAGGGTTGCAGGCGGGGGAGTTAGGTGGCCAGAGGTAAGGGGTGATGTGATCAGAGAAATTATATGACAGACATTATTAGGTTCTCCTGCTTGTGTGACATGTTACAGTGTCCTGTTACCAGAGAGACACATTCTTGACACCGGGCAGCATTATCTCCTCAAGACACTTAATGTAGGCCTCCGTGTTGAGCCTGAGGCCTTGCGGAAAGATGAATCGAATCGTAACGTTGCCGTCTCTTGTGCTTCCTCCAAACACCATGATTCTGATTAATATATCATCAAACTATTTCCGAATAATCTGCTCTGTCCGAAGTTTGACGCCTAATCATGAATTGAAATGCTTCATAGTGCCCTTTTTCTTACAGACGGTTCCAAAATATACGAAGGAATCAAAAAAAATTAAAAAACAACACCGCGCATGGGCGAAATCAAAAATGCAATATGGCAAAAATTTGACCATCGCAGTATATATATATATATATATATATATATATATATATATATTCAAGAAGTAGTAGGACGATTTGAACAATTATTAAGTAAATCATCGAGCTATATATTCGACCTCAACAGAATGCAGAAAGCACTGGACGGCCGTTTCGTCCTATATTCATTTTCTAGGGCAATATGAAATTTTAAGAGGGAAACCTAATTCGTGAGGAGCGGCGCACTTCAACGAGCTTAATTCCTTACCTCTTCGTCACCAGGGCCCGTGGTACAGTTGGTATAACATCAGCTTAATAACCAAAACTGTCTGGGTTCGATTCCTGGTAGTGGATACTCATTGCTGATGAGTCCCAAATATAGGACGAAACGGCTGCCCAGTGCTTTCTGCATTCTGTTGAGGTCGAATATAAAGCTCGATGATTTACTTAATAATATATATATATATATTAAAAAAGGATTAATTCAAAGATGTTGAATGGCCATTTCGATATGAAGATCCCCACGGGGGACGACACATCACCTCAGCAACAGAAAAACCTTTCAGAAACTGGAGAAAAATTAGTCTACTTTTCCTTTTTAAATAGATTGCAAAGAAATTAAAAAATAAATAATAAAATAAAATAAAAATAAAAATAAAGGAAAAAAAACGAAAAAGATAGAATAAAATCAAATAAATAAGAAAAGAAAAAAAATTGACATCGTCTGGGTTCGCAAAAAAAGGGAGAATGTAACTAAAAATTAACAGACAGCCGTGTTAAATCGACGTAAGTTTAAGCAACACGGAAAAAAGGTGGTAAGAGAGATAAAAGAAGGAAGGGAGGGAAAAAGAAAGAAACTAAAGAAAAAAAATTTTTTAAATATTACAGACGCTGGACAAATTCAAAAACATAATTTCCCCAAAACGTTGAAGTATTAGAAAAAGGCCTTTACTTAAAAAGGCATAATTATTAATAAAAGGGAATAAAAAGATATAGGATTTAAAATAAAATTATTTTTAAAAAAATTAGGTCATTTGAAATTAAACTAAATAAAGACAACACTAGGTAAAAAAAAAATTAATTACAATTATTATATACATACCTATAGAAGTACACACATACATACATATATATACACACACAATTCTACGAATAAGAATACATATATACATACACATACACACACATACATTCAATTTATTACACACTTATATACATATACATGCGCATACACACATATATATGTGTGTACACACCTATATACAAAAAATTCATATACACACAATATACATGTGTACACATACATGCACACATATACACACACACACACACACGCACATATATATATATATATATATATATATATATATATATATATATATATATACATATTCCATATGCACTCACACACATACATATTAATGAATATTATGCAAAGGAGCATTTAAATAGCTAAAAAAATTTTTTTCAAAATTACATATAGCCCACATACATAAATACATATATACATATATATACATATATAGACAAATATGCACATCCACACACAAACATACACATATACATAAAAAAAAAAATTATAATTAAAATTTAAAAATTTTTTAAAATATTAAAAAAATTATAGAAAAATTTAGAATGTAAAAATTAAAAATTAGAAGTTAAATTTTAAAATCCGCCCTATGGCGGCACTTGTTTATAAATTCCCTCCTAAAGTTCAAAAGTAAGTCCTGATGAGGATACTTCAAAATCAGAATCTTCTCCAATAAACACAGACGACACCTATCACGAAAACTTTTAGGAGTACAAGCTGAGCCTATTAATTTCCAGCTGATTATAGGGTCCTGCCCTTCCTCCTTCATTTCCCAGAACTTACGTGATAGTGCCGTCTGGAATCTCTGTTTAGGGTTCGAAAACGAGTACCTGTGATTATAAAGCCTCTGTTTGAAAGAGCCCGCGGACATGCCAATATAGGTCCGGTAATTGTCCTTGTTATTAGATGGAGAAATGCGGGCTTCATAAATTACATGGGTAGATTTACATTTGCCTTGCACCGGGCAGGCATCCACAGAATAACAATTGCATTTGTCGACAATTCCGGATTTAGCTTCCGTATTATTTAGGTTCATTAAAATTTGTTTATTGTGGGAATTAATTATATTATCTATATTTGAGGTGCAAGAATAACTAATTTTTAGGGTGAATCTATTAAAAATATTATTTAAGGGATTGTTATCATTATTAAAATGTTTATCGATTAATCTGAGAAAATACTTACCAATATTTATATTAGTTAGCTTACAATAAGGAGGGTTAAACCAAATTATCTTCCTTTTTCTACATTTTCGGGTGGTTTTAGTTTTTAATGATTCTGGGTTTGTGTGTATGCGCATGTATATGTATATAAGTGTGTAATAAATTGAATGTATGTGTGTGTATGTGTATGTATATATGTATTCTTATTCGTAGAATTGTGTGTGTATATATATGTATGTATGTGTGTACTTCTATAGGTATGTATATAATAATTGTAATTAATTTTTTTTTACCTAGTGTTGTCTTTATTTAGTTTAATTTCAAATGACCTAATTTTTTTAAAAATAATTTTATTTTAAATCCTATATCTTTTTATTCCCTTTTATTAATAATTATGCCTTTTTAAGTAAAGGCCTTTTTCTAATACTTCAACGTTTTGGGGAAATTATGTTTTTGAATTTGTCCAGCGTCTGTAATATTTAAAAAATTTTTTTTCTTTAGTTTCTTTCTTTTTCCCTCCCTTCCTTCTTTTATCTCTCTTACCACCTTTTTTTCCGTGTTGCTTAAACTTACGTCGATTTAACACGGCTGTCTGTTAATTTTTAGTTACATTCTCCCTTTTTTTGCGAACCCAGACGATGTCAATTTTTTTTCTTTTCTTATTTATTTGATTATATTCTATCTTTTTCTTTTTCTTTTTCGTTTTCTTTCCCTTTATTTTTATTTTTATTTTATTTTATTATTTATTTTTTAATTTCTTTGCAATCTATTTAAAAAGGAAAAGTAGATTAATTTTTCTCCAGTTTCTGAAAGGTTTTTTCTGTTGCTGAGGTGATGTGTCGTCCCCCGTGGGGATCTTCATATCGAAATGGCCATTCAACATCTTTGAATTAATTCTTTTTTAATATATATTTGGTCTGTAATATTTTATTACATGGAGCTCTCTTCCTGTATCATTTTTTAATATTAAAATAAATTTTTAATATTAATTAGGATCGGGTTTTTTGGAATTTACCTTCCTGCTTTTTTCCCTTGGATTGAAGTATCTGAATTAAAATATATATATATATATATATATATATATATATATATATATATATATATATAATAGAGAAAATGGCACACCCGTAATAACGGGGAGGCTAATCCAAAAAGAATTAATTTAGTTAATATAAAATATTAAATACATTAAAATAGGGAGCTCAATGAAAAGTTTCTAGAGCAATATGAGATTTTAAGAGGGAAATCTAATACATAATTAAAAGCTTATAAATCCAGAATTTATTTCGGCAGTTGAAAAAATTACAGACTGATTTGTCAGACGAAAATCAAATGTTACATTTCACTCAGAATATTCAAAAACATTTTGTACATAGAGGAAATAGGTTAGATGATGGGAAGAGGTGTATACATTTAAACAGGAAGTGTAAAAAAATAAGAATACATATATTAAATTATACACACACACACAATACCTACATAGAATAAAAAATACATATACCAAAGCATACATAAACACATATTCAAGGAATATATATATATATATATATATATATATATAGTGAGAGAGAGACAAACACAAAATAAGCACACATAAAATTAATTATAAGAGACCATATAAGTACTCAGAAAATTAGTCATAAGAGACCATATAAGCACTCAGAAAATTAATCATAAGTGACCATATAAGTACACATAAAATTATTTTCAAGAGACCATATATGTACACCGAAAATTGATTATAAGGGACCATATAAGCACACATAAAACTAATTATAAGAGACCATAGAAGCACAAAACAATTAATTATAAGAGACCATATAAGGACACAGAAAATTAATTATGAGAGACCATATAAGTGTATAAAAAATTAATTATAAGAGACGATAAAAGCACATAGAAAATGAATTATAAGAGATCATATAAGCACATAGAAAATTAATTATAAGAGATCATATCAGCTCAAAGAAAATTAATTATAAGAGACCATATATGCACATAGAAAATTAATTATAAGTGACTTTATTATAAGAGATCATATCAGCATATAGAAAATTAATTATAAGAGACTATATAAGCAGATAGAAAATTAATTATAGGAGACTATATAAGCAGATAGAAAATTAATTATAGTAGACTATATAAGCAGATAGAAAATTAATTATAAGAGACTATATAAGCACATAGAAAAGTAAATATAAGAGATCATATCAGCACATAGAAAATTAATTATAAGAGACTATATAAGCACATAGAAAATTAATTATAAGAGATCATATAAGCACATAGAAATAACACTCAACAATGAGACAAAATCAAAAATCAAAATAAATTTAAATAAATTTAAATAAATTTAAATAAATTTAAAATAAAAATAAGAATGGTGAGGTTGTACATATGGATCGGATTCCAAAAGAACAAATAGGACATTTTTTATCAATCTAACACGTTTCACTTTATTAAAGCTTGATCAAGCAATTAAATATGGAGAAAAAGAAGAAATCAATACCTTTTTTTTTGTTTTGCTTTTTGTAAGTTTTAAAGAAAAAATATTTGAATTTCTTTAAACATTTTGAGCTAAAATCGAACAGATTTTTCTACTAAAAGCACAATGACAAACTAAAATATTCATTTTTTGCCTTGCTTCGTTATCATGCTGCCATTTCATTTCATAAATATATATAGAAGATTTTAAAATCATATATAAAAGATTGAGGGGTCATGTCGCGTGTTGCTTTGGGTGAAATTGATGGCCATACCCAAAACCTTTCTCTGACATTTGAAAGACCTGCAAGAGAGAGTACAAGAACTGGTCGATGTCAATGATTTTAAGCAGCCGTTTCTGAAGTTTTCTGTCCAGAGACTATACCATTGACTAAGAAAACAGCACGTGGACAGACAATAAATCTAGCAATATCATATTTTGGCCTTTTTCGTGCAAAAATGACATTAGTATTTCTTATAGAGTATTCAATGCAGGAACATGATAAATATAAACCGTTTTTGAGTTTGAGTTATATTTAACGGTATATCAACAACTTTGTGGGTTATTTAATGCCAAAAAAGTTAGGGTTTTAAGGTATTTTTTATAATGATCAGTGTTGGTGAAAAGGTTGAATTAGTAAAACTTTAGTGAAAAATGTTTTTATTATTTTTTATTTTAGAAAACTGGAAATTTCATCAAGTTTTTTATTAAAAAATGTTTTGATGAGAATATTTTTTTCCTTCAAAAATGTGTTATGGTAATCATCCTTTCTTCAAAAATGTATTGTTGGTAATATTTTTCCTTCAAAAATGCATATTTTTCTAGAAAGTCTAGTGTTAAACATATATTTCTATAAAAGTATATTTTTATACTTTCATAGTGTTTTGACCCCAGTCTCGGACCCTAACAGGTGCTACCATTCCGAGTCAGGGTGGACTTGGGGAACAACAGTAATTATAAGGTGGTTCCATGCTCCTCACAACCACCCAATCAGAGGCCTTGCTGCCGGATGCAGTTTACCGTTATAAACAGTTAAAATGTGCAATGAATATTAAGTAAGTACTATTTTAATCATTTCACCACATGCAAGGCAGTGAAGCCACTAGGATGCATAAGGTTACAGAGTCTTAAAGGATACAAGAAAAATAAAATAAAAGTTATGTTTGTTTCACAGGTTTAATTTCGGAAATTTAACCCTCTAGGGCCATTCGTATCATATTTGATACAGTATGAAAACAAGCCTTGAAAGAAAAATTTTCCTGAAAATTTTTTTAAGAGAAATATTTTATAAATTTCAAATAAAAGCAGTACTAACTGCTCAGTCAATGAATACCAAATTTTTTCCTTATAGGGAAATACCAAATGTTTCCTTATAGGGAAATACTGTATCAAATATGATACGAATGGCCCTAGAGGGTTAAGATGATTGAGGTTACTGAGAGTGAAACAGAATGAAAATTATTATAGAAGAAACCGGAAACACAATTCTAAAGTAGAAACAAGGGATAAACTTCTACTCGTCGATAGAGGAGTTCGAACTGGACGATATGCAGACCTCTATACTTCTATTCTAACCAGGTATTTAAATTTTTGCGTCGGTTTTATTTTGACATCCCTGATATGGAGATAATTGGTTTTGTCTATTTTAGTGAGGATCATATATTTACACATGTGACTATCAATGACTAATTCTTTCTTTCCATTTTACTAGGTTGTTTAATTGTAGTTCTAAAACGCCCAACACAATGGCCCTAGAGGGTTAATCATGTTTCTTTTATATTCAGTCAGTCAGTTAAGTGCCATACGTGTAACACGCTTAGGCGATCATGTCTCGAAAGAGACATGACTGACTGGGCAAAAGATTATCCCACAGTAGGTTGCCATTGCTTTCTGCGGTAGACTGGTGAATTATATTATTATATTAATAAGTAGTAATTAGTGGGGGATCAGTTTATTACTTCATGACAATAGAAAACCGATTACCCACTTTATGCCCAGTATAAGCCTTAACCCTCTAGGGCCATTCGTATCATATTTGATACAGTATGAAAACAAGCCTTGAAAGAAATATTTTCCTGAAAAATTTTTAATGAGAAATATTTTATAAATTTCAAATGAAAGCAGTACTGACTGCTCAGTCAATGAATACCAAATGTTTCCTGATAGGGAAATACCAAATATTTCCTTATAGGGAAATACTGTATCAAATATGATACGAATGGCCCTAGAGGGTTAATAATTTGCAATTTTTTCTGTAAACTTAGAAAACATGGCTCATGTAAAGATATACACGTTTTGTTTTTTTAATATTTTCCGTTTTACTTCTTTTAATTGCCAGTAGTATGTGGAAAGTGACATGCTATTGCAGTACGGCATATTATTTAAAGATAAGACATGCTGATAATAGCGAGTTTTAAATACAACCGATATAAAAAATACTGTTGGATTTTCTATGATATAAATAGTGCAGAGATAGATTATGGATTCTGATATTTCTTTGTAATTGACACTCAATCGGTTTTCGACAATCGCAAGTATAGGTATTGTTATTATTATTTTCTTTAAGATTTTGTTGATTACATAGGTTGTAATATTGTTTTAAAATTCTATTATTATGTTTTTTTGATGATCTTATCAAGGTTATCCCTACAGCTATGACTTAATGTAAGTATATGTTGAAAATTAGGCTAAGGTGGTTATTCTAGGGAAGTGTTTCTTAGCTAATTTGAGGAATTTATGCGCTAACTTTGGTTCTAATCAATTGCTTAAATGGAGCTGTAAACCAAATAATATTTTCTAATATTATGTTGTCATTTTTCATCATATTTCGATATTTGCTATGGCCGCACTACCAACCAAGTTTGCGGGAAGACCTAAGGCAGGTGGTGGCGTGTTGTTATGGCTCCATTTCATGTGTTTCTATCTCCACTAATATCCAGGACATTTGTAGCCGCTACTTTTGATGGCAATGTCCTAAAATTTGCTGTTTTTATAAAAGATATCTTTACTAGAGATGATGTTACTACTTCTGTTTTCAATAAAGAAGGGTATGTATTTAATGATTGATAGGGAGTGATTAAATTTCGGGTGGATGTATATAGGACTAGCATTAGTTTTTATGTAGGGTGAGTAAGTTTTATCGACTAGATTAAGTGTTACATCTAGGAAGTCTACATTTTTAGATTGTTTTTATAGTAAGATTTAGACTTTTCAATTGCCTATGTTTTAATTTTCTAATTCTATTAGCTTTAACATTAGTGTCATCTTTTACAACTCTAAAATCATAATTCCTGTTCCATTCTATGTTCGCAATATTGATATAGTTATACGCCGAAAGGTTGTACAAAATTAAAAAACTACCGAGATCTGAGGACGTTGCAGAGTCTAGAGATCCCATTGTAATATTAACTAGATCCTCAGATTTTTTTCACTGTTATGTGGATAGTACGACTCGTTTTGCATTCATAATGATTATCAATATATCGACGGTTACGTCTGAATACTCCATGGCAAATTTTAAAGCCAACACGAATAGGTTTTTGGAGAGAAAAGAAGAGTAATCCACGATGTCAAACTGGATAAACGAACAACTGGTCTTATAATTTATGCGGTTAAATCAGTAGGTGACATCATTGGTGTTAATTTATTGAGTTAATCCGTGGCGTGTTTTTATTTGTAAGTTGATTCTATTGAGAATGGTTTTGCTGATTTTGCTGATTTGATGTCGAGTGGGGTTGATAATCCTAGTGCAAAAGTTAAACTAGTACCGAAACTCAGCGTTGTGGTGCAGTGGATATCAACTCGGAACGAGAAATCGTGGAGTCGATTTCGAATTCCATTTGAATTCTTTGCATTCACTTATGCGCAAATAACCTTGGGAAAGTTATTAATCCGTCTCTTCCCTCCAGTTATGGGTTAAATAATAGGACAGATTAGGTTCTATAGCCTTGGCTGGCAACCAGTCTACCGCAGAAAGCAATACTGTGGGATAAATCATCTGCCCAGTCAGTCATGTCTCTTTCGAGACATGATCGCCCATAGTCTGTATCACGTATGGCACTTAACTCACTGACTTATAATAAAACAATATTTATATATATATATATATGTGTGTGTGTGTGTGTGTGTGTGTGTATGAACAGAAAGGTAGTGGGTCACTCCAAGTAATGTAGGAATGCCACTAGTACGTAGGGGGTTACAGGGAGTGAAACTGATAGAAAAGTTTGTTCATCTTGTTCCTATACTCATATAGGGAGAATTGAAGAATAGCTAAAAGATGAACAGGATTCAAGAAGGTAGAATATGGGAATTGACATTGCATAAAAATTTTGGTAGATTGTAGTTATCATGGAGGCAAGTAAATGTAAGGGATTTCTATTGGCTGGAATGGCAAGAAAAGAAATTGTCAGTAAAAGTGTTGGTTGAATTTTGCTATTTCAATAACATCCTAGGTACCATACTTGTAGCACACTTAAATCCATTTAGTCGGAGCAACAGGAAAAAAGCAACTTCGTCAATTGCAATGAAAATATTTTTAGAAATGACACAACGAATCCTGGTCATGTCGATGATAACTGAAATCGCGATGTCTAATCAGGATTGCTTACATTCTGGATTTTTTGGATTTTGTCAGGAATCTCTTGATGTACAACAGGAAAACCTAGATCAGATATGGCAGCAAATGTAAAGGCGCGTGATGCTTTCTGACTAGAAACGTTTTTTGGCATCACACAGTGACCCAGCTTTCTTTGCAGTTGATTTGACATAGTCGCTCCACTTCAAGTCAATCGAAAACGAAGTAGTTGCGGAGGACCATGCTCGCACAGTAGAATAATCACCATTTTAATCTCTATTTTTTCCCCCATTTTTGGAGCTGGTTATTTAGTTATTTTGATTTTGTTACTTGCAAAAGAATCTGTAGCAGTCAACCATTAATTACGTAGGCTCTAATTAAAACCTGTCAAACATTTTCCCATGTTTTTTCTTTTATTGCATGAAAGCTTCTAGCTTCGTAATTTTCTTCTTAACCAATCAATGCCATCGCTGCTCTGTGATTGAATGAAATGTTGTTTGCGATAGAGTTCGTCGCCATCGCTGTGATAACTTTTTGTGCAGACAGTGTTTTCTATTTTTTTTAATGGCAAGATAAATGTATGGTTCTATAATGTTTTTGTTTGTATGTTTTGTTTCCGTTTATTTGATTTCATTTTTTTCCGAAGTGGGGTAACTATCGCTATGATTGAATCATATGCCAGCATCAGAAAATTTATATCCATTTAAGTAGACTCCAATGGTTAAATTGTTTTCTACATTATTAATCGACACAAACGTGAATTGAACGTTTCTAACATAATAAACGCTTTACGACAAACGCGGCTTTAGAGGCAATGACTGCCGATGGAACAAAATCGACAATTATCATAAAAGGAAAAAAAAATGTATTCGTAATTTTGCTAACATTTCTGTTGGAAACTTCAAAAGCTATCTCCCTGTAGAATGTGACTGATTATAGTTCTGTATAAACATAAATGAATTTTCTCAAGGTCAAGATTAACAACTAGATCCCACCCTTTTACTGTGTAACCAATAAAGTGTAAACCCAAATTCTACTTCATCAGCTTCTTCTCTCGCACTTCCCGCCTGTGGAATTCCCTCTCGTTTATTTGCTTTCCTGACAACTACAATCTTCAAGAATTCAAATGCAAAGTCAATAGTCATCTACTATCTCACTAACTTGCTTCCTCTCTCTCTCTTTATCTTTTTCTCTCTCTCTCTCTCTTTCTCTCTCTCTCATGCTTCTTTCTTCGTCCACTCCACTCTCATCAGTATTATCATCCTTCTTCTACCCTCTTCCTGACACCCCCTGTAACCTGTCACTCTTTCTCATAACTTTCCTCTTATGTAAACTCTGCTCAACACTGGCAGTAAAATGACTTGCTTGGGGCGACACGATTATAAAAAAAAAACTCCCTCTTTGTAGCTCCATGAAATCATATGTTCCTTCCCAACCCATATTCTGCCATTCAGTAGTAGTAGTAGAAGTCTTACATCAATCTTGTTATATTTATACTATGTGTCCTCTCCCATGAGGATTTGAGCGATCATGGCGCTCAACAATTTCCTATCCTTTGCATACTTTATAAAAAATTGTCTTTTCATTATATCGCCTATTCGCTTGTTCTTTTAACCATTGTCACAAGCTCTTTAGATAGGTTACTCGATGCTTTCCTGTGACCTCCTTTAGGACGTAGGCGATCGTGGCTCTCCACATCTCCTTGTTTTTCTTAATACCACATCTACTGTTATTCCCCTTAATTCCCGCTCCCCCATCCCTCTGCTCAAGTCTATAAAGGTATGCCGTGCATTGCTTGATCTTGTCTCTCTTCTCCTCTATCCGTCTCATGAGCATCATGTTCTCCAAGCCCTCCTTCCTCGTTAAATGATCCAAAAACTTCTACTGTCTTTTCTTGATATTAAGTATCAATATTCTTTTTGTTTCCATCCTCTCCAAAACCTCGTCACTGCTTGCATGTTCCGTTCATAGTATTCTCAGCATCCTTCTGTAGAATCACAAATCGGTTGCTTCACGTCTTTCCTCAATCTTTGATGAAATTTTCCAGCATTGGCTGCCATACCGAAGGACAGACATCACATAAAAATTACTCCCTACTATATCTTACCTTTAATATACCATGTAAATTTTAAATTCTCCAAAACCTCTTTTCTCGTCAGGGGTCAGAAAAATTCAACTGTCTCCTGCGCTGAAAGATATTTTAATAATTTTAAGCAGTTTCTTTTGTATAATAATATAGAAAACACTCTTTGCGGTCTTTTTTAATATGCCGTGTACCTTCACTCCGTGGGTAGTCACGGGTCTCAACAACTTAGTGTAATTTTTAAGCCTAAGTAAAGTTTGTTTTTCTGCTATATCTCCTAATCCAGGTTCTGCCAATGATTTACACAAGTTCATTAGATAGGAATACTCGACGTTTCCCTCTATCCCTCGGGCCTTCAATATGGGTGTGGATGTAAAATACAACAGTAAAATAAATTGTATAAATAAATTAAAGTAAATTAAAACAAACACAAGCATAAATCTTTATTGCCAAGTGGATAATTCTAAATGAAAATAGAAAGGTTCTTTTGTTATTATTACTTTGCAAAATTTTACAAGGCAAGGAAGCAAAGATAAACTCGTCCGAATCGCCCTAAATTTTTTTCGTTTTTTCATTGATGGAATTGCAATATAGGTAATTATTAAATATTCATAAATTCATTTGATACACAGGTTATTGTGCAGTATTAACTAAACCCATTCTATTTTCATTTACAATCATTCACTTAGCAATGAATACTAAAAAATAGTATGAAATACATCATTTTTTTAAACACTGGGTATGCCTAATAATTATGGCCGATAGTGTAAGTGACTTTACCACAACCGTCAGGCCTTTACGCGCGCGCGCGCACACACACACACACACACACACATTCAAAAAAATATTTTTGTGCGACGGTGCTGTTCATAATTGAAACAGCATTTTTTTCTTACACTACCGGCCATAAATATTAGACCAAACCAGTTTTTTTTTTTAAGAAATTATGTATTTCATACTATTTTTTGTACTTATTGCCAAGTGGATAATTCTAAATAAAAATAGAATGGTTATTTTGTTAATGCTGCATAGGAACATGTGCATCAAATAAACTGTTCTGGTGTCCAGTTTTTGTGCTTTCTTCCCCATGCTAGTCTTTTCTTATTATTGGCAAGACGAAGCAAACGATTCTTGTCTGCCTTGTAAAATTTTGCAAAGTAATAATAACAAAAGAACCATTCTATTTTTATTTAGAATTATCCACTTGGCAATATATACTAAAAATAGTATAAAATACATTTCTTTTTTTAAACTGGGGTTGCCAAATAATTATGGCCGGTAGTATATTTGTTGTTTATATTTTAAATTTTCCGTTTTTTCTGCTTTTACAGAACTAGATGTAGTAACAGAAATATATATCGTGGGAGTATCAAATTCTGCAAGCCTGCCTTCCTCTTTATTTCTGTGTCCAGAAATTTTTAATGTCGTATCCAGCTCCTTAACAAAATGGTCATTTTCATTTATATTTTCCTTAAGCTTTCCAATTTATATACATTTTTCGACAGTGTTATTTTCAGCATCTTTCTGTAGAACCACTTATATTTTTGATGATATCTCTTCCTGATCCGTACGGAAATTTGTCAGTATTCACTGCCATATGGTAAATCGATATTACATATAAGCTGAGCACTGTTATACTGGTTTATATCGAACTTCTGTTTATTAATACATTGCTTAGAATTTAGAAATCGTCTTCTGTTTTCAGTATCACATTTATTGCCATCTTTTATTATACTTCACATACATCTATATAGATAGATATAGATAGAGTGCGCCCGGTTCGCACACCACCCACGTCTATTGAACAGGTTAAGAGGCTCATCCCTTGTTCCCTGTTTAGGATGTGGTTTCCGGCTTTCTCTTTTCCAATCTTCTCACATTGTTTTTTTTTTTTTCAAATGGAGTAGATACATCTATCTATCGCCCGGTTCACACTCCACCCACGTCTATTTACATTGTTCGGACTGATTTCGTTTCTTTATTTTATATTCGCGAATATTTAAAGTGAATGGGGATCTAAATTATCTCTCGGTTGCGTCTCTGTCCTCGAAGACAGAGTGCGGCTCAGTTGTATCTCTATCCGAGGACAGACATGCAATTGAGAAAAAATAATACTGAGAGGTGACCGGTCCCGGGGAACAGTGTCCCACCACATTGCACCAGAGGGCTGGGCCGGTGCTCGTCACCGGGGCTAGCACAACCGTCGGTTACGGGAACTGGGCAATTTTTGTACCTTGCCCGCTCGTTCGCGTTCCTAGTGGTGGTGGGGGGGGTAGTGTTAAATATCTATTCATGAAGTTTTACCCGTTGTACTATTTGGCCAGTTTCAGGTGATATACATTTGAGTTTCGAACCGAACTTTTTACGTCAATCCCTGGGGTGGAGCTAGAACAATCTACCTCAGTAGATAGCTCAACTAAAGGGTTCTGTTCGAAATTCCAATATACTACGGATAAATACTCATAAGAAAAAAGGTTTGGAGAACTAAATACTCACATAATATATTTTAAAGCAAGAGCGGTGGATAGAAATAATTAGTATCTCAACTAACATTCGGACAACGGTTGATTTTCTAAGCGCCGCTTAGATGTGGCACAAGGCCGAAAGTATAGGGTATCCAGTGAGGATCGAACTCACTACTTAGTTGTAACAGGTTCTAGCGAGACAAGCTTGCTAGCCATTAGACCACGCCGAGGTGCCCTAACGAGCGGACAATAGATCAAGTATAATTGATTTTCAAAGCGCCACTTCGATGTGATACAAGGCCGAAGGTATGGGGTACCCAGGGTACTCGTAATGATTCTAGCAAAACAAGCTCGCAAACCGTTATACCACGCCCAAACAAGAAGGAAATAGATCAAATGTACTATAATAAGAAAGAGAAAAGGATTTGAGTGCTATAGAGAGAATATTGTGGAGAGCCATGATTACCAACGTCTTAAAAGAACACTGCATATAAAAAAAAATAATTATTTTCATGTAATTATTTTTTTTTAATTCGACTTATACACGAGTATATTTGACATTGGCAAGGCTGAGGGAACTGACAAAAACGCTAAATTCATCATATGAGAAAATAAATAGAGAAAAAATCAGAGAGAGAAAAGAAGGGAAAAAAAATCGAAAAATATATTTACAATGACTTTTCCTAAATCATAAGAGGAAGATTTGGCTAATTTTTTCTTTCGATTCCAAGTCACGTTTCATTTTGTGGTATTGAGTTCTTTCCAGTCAGCTGAATAGTAACGTTACTTAGAGCACGAAATATTGTTGCAACGCGTGATATTTTGCAAGGCTGTTTTTATAATTGGTAAAGATTGTTCGTTAGGATATTTTTGTAAAAAGTAATGACCCCTCAATTCAAAACTCCAATATTTATAACCTGCAACCACCTATTTCAAGTAATAAAAATCAGCGTATATTTTTAAAAAGACTTCTGAAATAGGCTTATATCGTCTTACTCCAATGTTCATTCAGTTTTCTAAGTAAAACCTGCCTAAAATAATGCATATGATGACATCCTTATAAAGAAAGCCAGGATACAGTATCCGCAGACAGATCTGTTTCGCTGTATCATCAGTACGGTTACAAATCCGATTGCTTTTTACCCAGAATCGAAACCCGACCGAATTGGCGTCAGTCGGCGATTCTACCTCTGATCTATGGGCGCTCGGTAGAAGAAGGCAGACGTTTTAGCGTGGAGATTATCATTATATACACGCTTAATCGCTGAGAGTATTCTAATTCATTGCTGAATGAACGATGCGTAGATGCTAGAGTAGTTACTGTTTTTCAAAGTCTACCATTCTCTCAGGGTGTGAGAGCGTAAATAGTCATCCGCAGACAGATCTGTTTCGCTGTATCACAGCACATCAGTACAGTTAGGCATCTGATTGCTTTTTACCCAGGATTGAAACCCTACCGAATTAGCGTCAGTTAGTGAGTCTACCTCTGAGCTATGGGCGCTCGCTAGAAGGAGGCAGACGTTTTAGCGTGTATATTATCATTATACACACAATAGTTGAAAGTGTTATAATTCATTGCTGAACGAACGATTCGTAGATGCTTGAGTAGCATCTATATATAGTCTTTAGTTGTGATGATGCTTAGTTCAAAGGCCGTTGTTTTTCAGGGGTTTGCTTGTAGAAGGGCGGTTTGGCAAGCAGGTTTTTTTGTCATAAATTATTTGAAATCGACATAGAGATAGAGCGTTAATTGAATAACTGTGGAGAAGTTTGACATTTAACTGGGAAGAGTTATGCTAACTTTGAAGTTTCATGAAGTCATCACTCCTCAGGTTTTTGCTTTCTCTGAAAGAATAATATATTTGCATATACAGGGTGTCCATAAAGTTCGTTTTAACTTAAAAAAATGTAACTTTATTCGTTTTTGCGATTGAAATAATTTATAAAAAGGATTAGAAAGAAGTAAATCTATATTTTTTAAGGTTTTATTGAAATTTTATTTAAGTTTTCACATGTCCTCCATCATTAGCAATACAAAAGGTAAAGCGATTTTGAAGTTCACGAAAAACATTTCCCAATTGATTTACATTAATGCCTGAAATCACATTAGTTATTTTAGCTTTCAAATCTTCTAGTGAATTAGAATTGGTTGCATATACAAATGTTTTCACGTGTCCCCATAAAAGAATCTAATGGAGTCAAATCTGGTAAACGTGGAGATCAATAAAATAGCCAACCACTTTCGATCCATGTATTAAGAAATTCCTGATTTAGAGACTGCCTAACACGCAGAGCAAATTACTTCCTACTATATCTTACCTTTAATATACCATGTAAATTTTAAATTCTTCAAAACCTCTTTTTCTCGTCACGGGTCAGAAAAACTCAAATGTCCCCTGCGCTGAAATCTATTTTAATAATTTTAAATAGTTTCTTTTGTAAAATAATATAGAAAGCTCCATCTCGTTGAAACATTAAACTTTATAACATTTTTACAGATTATTTCTATCACAGATATAAATAAAGTTAAAATTTTTCAAAGTGCATACGGACTTTATAGACACCCTGTAAAATCTACATTTGAACAGCAAATTTACATTGTCCCAAGAGCTTTCTGCCACTTATTTAGCCTTTGAATGTTTAAGTTATATTTTATTTTCGTGTTATTTTAAATATAAACGTTTCTTGCTAGACTGACTGGAATTCGAGTGAGCGTATTTCTGTTTTTGAAAATACTTTTAACATTCCATTCTCACTGTTAAATAAGGTGAGTTTGATAGCAGAAGAGATATGTTTAATATACAGGACCTCACTTATATGGAGATATTTCCGGTAATGTTATTTATATAGTATTTTGGTGTTTTTGACCAGAATTTTTCTGAAGGTTTTTTTGTAAACTGAGGGTAGATATGTTTTGTAAGAGCACATTGATCTGATGTGACACGCGAGTTGTCTCCTGAAAGAGGTATGTCCGATGTACAATATTGAATGCAAGGAGAAAGATTGTCTGACATGACGCAGTAAAATAAATTTCTTAGCAGCAGACCTAGTTGTTGATTTTACGTATATATTCGGTTAACTTCATATAAGTAGAAAAATTTATACCAAGAAGAGGCAAAGAGTGGCTCGCTTGAAGGTTAGTATTAGCCACTGTGATAGAGTGGAAAAATGGTACTCTTGAAGGTTAGTATTAGCCACTGTGATAGAGTGGAAAAATGGTGCTCTTGAAGGTTAGTATTAGCCACTGTGATAGAGTGGAAAAATGGTACTCTTGAAGGTTAGTATTAGCCACTGTGATAGAGTAGAAACATGGTACTCTGTAACGACTTAAGTAGAGCAGTTTTTTTGGTTTTTTTGGAGGCATTGCAATTTGCAAGCCATTTCTTGCTCCAGGTAACAACTGATTAGAGAGAATTTTTTAGAACATCCACCAGTTATATTTTTTGTCGGATCTATCTTAATTATCATTAATACATGTGTAAATAGTTGGAAACTGAGGATATTGCGTAATTCGAAGATGAAAATAATATGGGATATACCCAACTTCATATCGATTCTAGTGTAATTTCGTTACCTTGTTATTCCTTCCTGACCGTTTCATCCATCAATTTCGTCTGTCGCCCTGCGGCCTCGGTCGAGATAGAACTCAATACACTCCTCCAGTATTCCATGTGCACTCAGAACCCTGGCACAGTTTATAGCGAAATTTATAATCTTGTCAAATAGCTGAATATTTGATGCTTTGCCAGGGCTGCCAAGGGTGTTTTTATTGTGATACCAACACTGGATGGGTTGCCTCCAGGCCCCATCCTGTTATTTAACCCACAACTGGAGGGAAGTGACGGATTAATACCTTTTCCAAGGGTACCAGTGCTTAAGTGAATGCAGGGTGCTCAAATGGAATTCGAATTCGGCTCACCGATTTCTCCTTCCAAGCCAACATCCACTGCACCACATCCATCACTGAACAATTACAGCGCCTGGTATTCCCAAGCAGTCACCCATCTAAGTACTGACCAGGCTCACGTTGCTTAACCGGTGTATTCAACGTGATATGCCGTAAGCCATCAATTTACACAAGCTCGCTGGTTGGGTTCTTCAGCTTCATATGTCTTCAATATTTTGGACGCACTTTTCCCTCATTATGTGAACATGTAGTTTCAACAGTTTCCTTTTCATTGTAATATTAGTGTTCATTTCATGATAATCTTTCTTAATCCTGTGGATTCCGAGTGAGGAACTGCACAAAATAATGAACAACAAAACAGATATTTGAGAAAGAAAAATAGGTTATACTAGCATCATAACCCAGCGTTGCCCGTGCAACTCAGAATGTTTTAGTAGTAGGAGAAAAAAAATCCATTTTCTTTTGTTTTCCGTAAACGTGATTTGATATTTTGCGTGTAAGTGAATGCAACGAAGTCAATTAGAATTCGAACTCGGCCCTCCGATTTCTCGTTCCGATCCGATATCCACTGCATCATAACGCACATCGTCTCTTTTACTTTGCCAAAAACGTCTAATAATTCATTATTAAGAATGATCGACGTGTTCTCTTGAGGTTTTAATGACTGGAATTGCAGAAGCAAACTTCTTCAGTAGCACATTTCTTAAGGACTATTGCACGGTTACCATCATTTTCACATGGTTTATAAGGATCCATTAGAGAACTGAATGCAAAAACCATAGACAGAGTTATATACTTTTCATATACCAGCATCATAACCCGCCGTTGCCCGTGCAACTCAGAATATTTTAGTAGTAGGAGTCGGTTATATAAAAAAATAATTATACAAAAAATTGTTGCTTAAAAAGTGTTCAAAAATTCCATTAAAAATCTATTTTCTTTTGTTTTGCGTCAACGTGATTTGATGTTTTGTGTGACATTGTAAACAACATTGCGTTTGTTTTTGTTTTAAAATTACGCGGGAAAATATTTACATTTTTTGTTGACGAAATGAATTTAACATAAAAATAAAATTTATTTATTCTGTTTTACTGAAATTAGAAATATAAAAACTATTAGGTTCACAGTTCAGAAATTTTCAAAGAATATTTAAAAATGTAAATATTTAATTTTAGAGAAAACTGTTACATTAATGCCACACGAATAACAGACACTTTCTTGACTTTTTTTACATATTTTGTTTTTGTTTAAAAAAACTCTTTTTTTTTTAAATATTTCTTTTGTTTCAAAATTACAGGGAAAAGTATTCCCGTTTTTTTTGTTGACCAAATGAATTTTTAAAAACTCGGAATAAAAATTAAATATGAAAGCTCAATTTTTTTTTAATAAAAAATATTTTAGTTGCTTTTTTTAATTGATTTCTGTAACTTAAACAATATAGGAAACGCCACCAATTGATTTTGTGCGTCTTAGACCACTCGAACACGAAGGATTCCACGGACTAATTGAAGTCAAACCAAGACTTATACAACACAATTTTAGATTCCACGTAAATAAACATCTCTGCTATGATATGTATCGTAATGTCAACAATATATGTATTTATATGCATAATATATATATATATATATATATATATATATATATATATATATATATACTATTATATGCATGGTCGGATGGTAGATTTGTACATGTGCAAGATGGATTCAGGTGAAAAAAAACTTCCTGGCCTGATACAGTGACCCAACCTTCCTATCAGTGGATTTAGATATTGATTCAATGTAATGGTTCCACTTGAGGTCGAAACAGAGGGGAAGCAGAGAAGGCGTAATATATTGCTTTTAGGAAAACGCGCTTGGCTCATGCTTATGGGGGTAGAAGAGACTGCCCGTGATGATTGACAGATAGCAGTTACGTTTTAGAAATTTACAAATTATTTCTTACCTCAGTCTACCACAGAGTGGAGGTCCTTCTCAAGATCAGCAGCAATCTTATAAATATATATAGATTTAAATTGTAATGATGTTTAGAGATAGAAGGGTTGTTTTTTACAAGGATGCGTCATTTCACCGGATCTATTCAACTTATACAGCGAGACTATTCTGAGAACCGTAAAAGTTATGCCAGGATTCGTTATCGGAGGCCACAATTTAAACAATATAAGGTACGCAGATGATACAGTGCTGATAGAAGACACAGAAAGAAAACTACAAGACCTCCTACAGAAGGTAACTGAAAAGAATGACAAGAAAAGACTACGAATAAACTGTAAGAAAACCCAATGCATGGTCATCAGCTAAAAGGGCAGCCTAAAATGCCAATTACAGGTGAGGGACTCTAAAATCAAGCAGGTACAGATATTTAAATGCCTAGGAAGTGTTCTAACAGAAGATGGAAATTGCGACACACAGATCCGAAGGCGAATTGGCATGGCGAAGGAAGCATCCCAGAAGTTGAGTAAAGTATTAAGAAACAGGACAATTTCGCTAGAAACAAAGAAGAGAGTACTGGATTGCTATGTGATGTCGGTTCTTCAATATAGCAGTAAATATTGGAAAATATCTTCGAAGATGAAGGAAAAACTTAAAGCAGCTGAAAAGTGGTTTTTCAGAAGGATGCTGCGGATATCATGGACCGAGCATGTGAGCAATGACGAGGTTTTGGAAAGGATGGAGACGAAAAGGAAATAAATACTGAGCATCAGGAAGAGACAACTAAAGTTCCTGGAACATGCAGTGAGGAAGGATGGCTTGTAGAACCTGTTACTAACATCTTAGATAGAGGGGGTAAGAAACAGAGGAAATCAGCGGATAACCTGATCAGGTGGATGACATAATTAATGTGAGGAACATTGTCATTTACCATAGCAGTGTTATTTCAAGTAGGACGACTATGAAGCTTTGTCAAGGCATTATTGTAATGTCAGGGTTATTTGCTTTTGCTGCACTGAGATTCGAACCTGAAGCTCCTTAATCTTAGTTCTGTGCCACAACTAAGTTACACTTTGCAAATCCATATCTAAACTTATTTATAAGTGAAACTTCGTGTGTGTGTGTGTGTGTGTGTATCTGTGTGTGTCCGTCCGTTACCTATAGACACCGAAACGGCTGAACCGATTTTCTGGAAAATTTACACAGTTGTACTATAAACGTCTGCGAGTGTTCTTAGCTAGGATTTGTGTCGAGGTACCCCCGATAAATATCGAAAATTGATAATCGAAAAAATCGGGTTATAGAGGGAGTTGTCCGATTTTAATCAAATTTGATACACTCATAGACAAAGACAAGAAACGATATTCAGAAGTTTGAAGGTTGCAGTTCTTACAATAATGCAGAAAATCCATCATATATATATATATAAGGCAAGATGTTTGTGTGTGTGTCTGTTTATCTGTCTGTATGTCCTTTATACAAATCCACGATTTTTATCCGATTCTCACCAAACTTCACACAAATATTCTTTAGGCAGAGTCTGAGCTCGAAGACCATTGATTAGTTTTAAAACTTTCATTACACCCGAGCAACGCCGGGTTATACTGCTAATTCAATAGTAACCAAATCTTGAAGAAGTGTAGGGAATCCAATACGGAAAATAGAATGACTTCCCCCTGTAACTGTACATCTAGAAATAACTGTCCGGTTGAGGGTCAGTGTAGACCGGAAAATGTGATTTATCAAGCCACCATTTACCCTAAGGAAAATCAAGGGAGACGGAATGTTTATATCAGAATTTCCGCGGGAATTTGGAAGCAACGGCTTTATACCCACAGGCACTCCTTCACAAACCCTAGTTTAAAATTCCAAACTGCGCTTTCTAGGAAATACTGGGAATTAAAAGAAAGTAACTTAGATCGCCAAATAAAACAGGAACTCATTGGCAAGGCTAGGACCACTAATAGCTTAAGAGATAGGTGTAATCTATGTTTGACAGAAAAAATCAAAATTTTAATATTTCAAGATCAAAATATACTTCTTAACAAACAAAGGGAGACCATAAGTATGTGTCGCCATAGAAATAAATAAAAATTACAATAATTATAAATATAAATTACAATAAGTATCCGATTCCTCCACTTAGTCCCGATAAAAAAAATTTCAGAAATTCTTCAACAAGTGGACCTAGCAGTTACCTCCACATCAGCTACCCTGCTAACCCTAGGGTCAGGCTACATACCTCCCACTACTAAAGAAGAATTACCACCAACTCCTTCCCCCAAACCAACACAATGAAAACCAATACATCCCAACCACTTCCTTTACCTAAACTAAACTCTGGGCTTAGAATTTTCTTCATTGTCTGTTTAGAAGGGGTCGAAGAATGCATGCCTTAAAATGACATGTTGAAAATGGCTATTTGCCCACTAAGTCTTATCTGAATTTACAGATAAATAAAGATATATATATATATATATATATATATATATATATATATACAGAGAGAGAGAGAGAGAGAGAGAGAACAATTTAGTGTATCGAGGCAGTAGATAATTTTCTAAGCATATGCCGTTAAATATAACAGACGATGAAGGACTGTTATGTTTAATCATGAGCAGTTCTAAACATAATAGACATCCATTGTCTGTTATATATATATATATATATATATATATATATATATATATATATATATAGAAAAACCCATTCGAATTTGATAATGTGATTTAATTTACTACCGCTCTTATCTTTAAAAATTATAACGCATTTCTTTGCACACAGTTTTGTCGTAAGTTTCATAGTGAAGAGAGCAGGGCATAACACATCACGTTATCGAAAACGTCGTTAAAAATCTTTTACACTTTGTCTCTTTATCTTAACTTATACATCCTACTAAGTCGCTCAATCATCAATATTAGCATTGATTAAATTTGTATATGAAAGTATTTTCTTAAATATTTCCTCCACATTTAAATTATTCGGACCCTAGTAAAGTTAGATACAACTCCTGTATCATGTCTTTTACAGTGTTACATCCTTAACTTTTTTTACAAATATAATTAGATTAGCATCATAGCCCGGCTTTGCCCGTGCAACTTAGAACGTTTTAGTAGTAGGAGAAGATGCCAATGAGAGGAGTAGATGGAAATCATTTACAGACAGTTGATTTTCTGCATGAAATATTTAGCGAAAAAAAGGCTTTATTTTTTTTTAATTTTATTTTCTGAAGTATGAAATATTAAATCTGAAAAAAATTTAAATAATTAAGTTAACCATTGGCACTTTTTTTTTCACATATCTTGTTTTTATTTGAAAAAACACTTTTTTTTAAAAATATTTCTTTTGCATCAAAATTACGGGGGAAAATACCATCTTAGATCTGAGATGTTTTACGGAGCAAATGTAAACAATCGGCTCCATTGTCCAAAAAGTGCGAAAAGGAAAATTGCTGAACTTAAACTCAAAAGGATTAACTCTTCGGTGTGGTACCAAGACCTTATGAATTTAAAAATAGTACTAGATTTAGACACAAATACCCTTGGAAAAGGCATTAACTCTTCTCTTCCCTCCAGTTATGGGTTAAATAATAGAACAGATTGGGTTCTATAGCCTTGGGTGGGAACCAGTCTACTGCAGAAAGCAATGGCAACCTACTGAGGGATAATCTTCTGCCCAGTAAGTCATGTCACTTTCGAGACATGATCGTCCAAAGCGTGTGTTATGTATGGCAATTAACTGACTGACTAGATTAACGGCAAGATTCAAAGTTTAATTGTCTAGACTAGAAACTTCTATGCTAACAGTTCCTTCTCTCGCAATTCTCGCTTGTTAATTTCGAATCCTGCCTCCACCTATTCCAGTCAAATTTGACCATCACAAAGTTAATGTCTATTATTATCTACTGTTTTTTATTAATATTCCATTGTTTTCGATCGATAATAAGGTTTCTCATTTTCTAATTAATTCGCACTCAGTAACCCCTTGTGGCTCTAATGCCTAGCAAGCGGTTATATGATTAAAAATGAAATGAATCGTGAAATAATTTTATCAGAAACATAATCTAATATATGAATATCAAAGTTTTTCGCCATTTCCTCACGAAATAGAGCAAAATATTAATTGAATACATTAAGCTATAGACCTGTCTGTAGGCGAATTTTCGTAGAAATTTGGTGAACACATTTGACATTAAAGAATGTCATTTTGTCATAGATTTCTCCTAGAATTTGTCATGCACCAGAGTCTGCTTAGCTCCCATCGATTTCTTTCCGTGATGATCAATTCCATGAATTTAAGAGCACTACCAGATTGGCACCATGGTTCCACCCATTTATCGTCAAAATAGACAAATGTAAAGGTACTTCTACTACAACAGTTTCTTTTCTCTCATTTACTGTCTGTATAATTCCTTTCGGTATACTTGCTACTCTGATCGCTACACTCTCCAAAAATCTAAATGCAACGTTACTTGCTATCACCTACCTCTTTTCTTTGGCATCCCCTATACCTTTTGCTTCTCTGTTTGTACCCTCGGCGCACCAGTGGGTTGCTAGGGTCGATATATATATATATATATATATATATATATCAATTTGCCCAAAAGAAACGCGATAATGCTACTAAGGTGCAACAGAAAAAACATTATAAGGAACTAAGAATGAATACATCACATTAATGCTTCTAGAAATTTCGAAGTCGGTATACATAAAAAAAATCTCCAGATCACACACACACACACACACACACACACACACACACACACACACACATATATATATATATATATATATATATATATATATATATGTATATATATTGATGCATGTTTCATTAAATCATTTAGGCATGTTTTGTCGATCTATTTTATGTAATTTTGTTTCATATCGTCTGATAAGCTTAATAGCCTTATCGTTGGAAAAGGAAAGAAAATCACAATATTGATACATGTTTTTATTTAATCCTTTCTGAGCTTTCGGCTTACATCAGCCATTATCAAAGATGAAAACACTGCATGTTTCATTAAATAATATAGGCATGTTTTGTCGATCTATTTCACGTAATTTTTTTTTCATATAGTCTGATAAGATTGATTGCATTAAACACTACAAACTCGCTCTCATGACGCTTGACACTACATTTAAACGACAATTCTAACATCTTTAGACATATAAAACAACATACCAGGCCACGTACACAGTCCCGCTAAATTTTCGTCGAAAACACAACCATACTTAAACACGAAAACAATAAACAAAAACTAAAAATACTCAAAGACAGGCTGTTTCATTATATTTACAAACGCTCTATGTACGCGTATATATATATGCGTGTGTGTGTATGTGTATATATATATAAGCTTTACATTTTATATATTTGCAAATAGAAATTATTTAGCTATAGCAAAAATTTTAAGTGTAAAGAGGATTTAATAAAGTCTAATGATTCAAATCGACAATGGAAAGAGAGCAAGCAACAGCCCTGATGAAAATCTAACGACAATTATGATTATCATTTGCAAAATATTTGTTCGTAATAAACTATAACGAGATCACGCCCTGGACATATTACGAAAGTACTTATTGTAAAGAACTGGTTATGGAGGTGATTGCGCAAAATGGTTGACACCGTCTTGCTAGGCGCGAATTCCAATGTGATGAAAAGAAATAGCTATCAACACATTCTTTCATTTGTTCTTTCTTTTCTCCCTGATCCTTTTTCCCTTCTTTTTTTCCTTACCTCCTTTTCTTTATTTGAAGTTTTTGTTTCGTCTGCTTTGTTCACTATGTACCTTTTGTTTTCAAATTTTTTAAATTCTTTCTTTTCATCTATCTTTTAGTAATTTTTTTCTTCTTTTTTTATCGCTGTCTTTGTTTATTTGTTCTTTTTCCTTCGGAATATTTCGTTTCTTCATTTTTTTAAATACAACTTCTGTGTTTTATCTTTCTTTTTATCTCAGTTGAGTGTTTTATTTGCTTTTCGTTGTCTCCATCTTTCTTCCTTGTTTTTGTTAGGAATTTTCTTTTCTTTTTCATAGTTTTTTATACACCTTTCGTGTGTTTTCTTTATTTCTATCTTGTTTGTGTGTTTTCGTTTTTCTATCCTTATCTTAATAGCTGTCAACACTTTCTATCGTTATCTTAATAGGTATCAACACTTTCTTTCACTTGTTCTTTTTTTTTCTCACTGCTTCTTTCTTTCCTTCTTTTTCCTTTCTTCCTTTTCTTTTTTGAAGTTTTTGTTTCTTCTTTATTTTTTATTTTGCACATTTCGTTTCCATCCTTTTTTATTCTTTGTTTTTATTCTTTGTTTTTTATTCTTTTAGTCTTTTTTTTTCTTTTTTTTATCTCTGTCTCTTTTATTTGTTTGTTTTTTTTCCTTCAAAATCTTTCGTTTCTTTATTTTTCTAAGTACAATTTCTGTTTTTTTTATCTTTCTTTCTTTCTATCTTAATTGGGTGTTTTCTTTACTTGTCTTTATCTCCATCTATCTTCCTTTACTTTATTTTGGAATTTTCTTTTCTTCTTCATTATTCTTTATAACCTTTCGTGTCCTTTCTTTGTTTCTATCTCGTTTGTGTTTTCTTTTTTCTATCGTTATCTTTTTTTTCTTCTTTTTTAATTGTCTTTCTTTATTTATTTTCTTTGGAATCTTTCCTTTCTTCATTTTTCATTTCATCTTTTGCTCTCTTTTTCGTATTTTTAAACATTATATGTGTTTTTTTTTTAGGTTTAATATATTTTATTTCTCAGGATAAAAAATCTTTCTTTTTTTCTATTCTTTTTAATTCTTACTTTTGTCATTCTTTACATGTTTTCGTTCTTTGCTTCGTTACTTACGCTTTTTTTTTATTATTTATCGATTTAATATTTATTCTCGTATTTATTTTCTTTTTATTCCTTTTTTTCATTCATTCATTCGTTTGGTAATTCATTTGATTGTTCGTTGTTCGTTCATTTATTCTCACTACTTTCATTCATTTTTTTTAATCATTTCACTCCATGCAAGGGAATAAAGCCACTAGGATGCAAAGGGTTACTGAGAGTGAGAGAATATTTAAAAAAACACTGTAATTAAGAAGAAAGGCAAAAAAAATGAACAGAAAGTAAGATGACATAAGATAATGATTGGCACTGCATTTACATTTTTGAAAATCAAAATTGGAGTTGAAAAGCAAGAATCTGGAAGAGAGTCTCACAAGCGAGAAGTACGATTGAAGAAACTATTCACATAGAACTTACGCTTACATTAAGCCAAAATCATGAGATCTTTGTTTGGTACCATAGCGGAAAGTTTCTCAGAACTATGACATTTAAGTATTTATAGAAAAGACACAGGGAAAGAGACTGTAGCCGATATACCAGGTCAGAACCAATAATATTGTATATTCCACTTTTTATCACAAATCTCTAAATATATATTAGAACACTAGACCATATGTGGCAGCAATATTTTAAACACGAATGGTAGTCTTATCAATATGTATGCTAGATTCTGGCGAGAAAGTAAGCCTAGCCCACCACAGTGAACAAAATTTCTTAGCTGCAGTCTTAGCAATGGGTTCAATGTAGACATTCCACTTCATAGCAAGTAAAAATGCTAGTTCGAGAAGATGCAACGAAACCTTCTCCTGGAGGTTAGCATGAGCCATACTGATGGAAGATAAGAAATTATGCTTTCAGATGATCAGCAGAAAGAAATTTCGTTTTTAAGGCGTTAAAATTAAAAAGCTTTCCCTTGCCCCATTTCAGAACAACTTGTATATCATTTTTCATGATTATCTGCCAACTTGACCTTATCGAATCGATCAGACATACAATTAAGGCCAGAGTAGAGAGTTTTGTCATCAGCATAGATACCGACTTGAAAACAGCTAACAGGTAAGTCATTTAATAAATTAGAAACAAGGAAGGTCCAAGGATAGAGTCCTAGGAGGTAGCCGCATTAAGGCAAAACGATCGTGAGGTGTCGCCATTCAAGAGAATTTTGCAATTTGTTACGAAAGACTGAATCAGTTGAAATATTCATCCGAAAATATAACCTTTCAACTTGTGAAGAACACAAATATACCAAACTCTGTCAAATGCTTTTGAGATATCCAGAGCAACAGTCCGAGTTCCAAACAATTCCAATGTAAAATTTGAGCGCTGAATACTTCAGTGTATTCTCATTTTTCTATTTCAAAATCTTTCCATTTTTGTTTATTAGTTCTCTCTTTCTTTCCTCCTTCCTTCTTTTCTTTCTTTCTTTCTTCTTTTAGCTTTTCTTGCTTCCTTTCTTTCCTCCTTCCTTCTTTTCTTTCTTCTTTCTTCTTTTTCTTTTTTCCTTCTTTTTTTTTTCTGTCTTTCTTCCGTTCTTCTTTTCTTGTTATCTTTCTTGCTTTCTTTTATGCTTCTTTCTGTTTTTTATCTTTCTTTCACCCTTCTTTTCGTTCTTTCTTCTTTTCTTTCTTTCTTCTTTTAGCTTTTCTTGCTTCCTTTCTTCCTTGCTTCTTTTCTTTCTTTTGTCTTCTTTTTCTTTTTTTCCTTCTTTTTTCTTTCTTCTTTTCTGTCTTTTTTCCGTTCTTCTTTTCTTGTTATCTTCCTTCCTTTCTTTTATGCTTCTTTTCTTTTTCTTATCTTTCTTTCTCCTTTCTTTTTGTTCTTTCTTTTCGCTTTTCTTCCTTTCTTTCTTTCTTTCTTACTTCTTTTCTTTCTTTCTTCTTTCTTTCTTCTTCTTTCAGTCCTTCTCTTTTTTCATTCTTCTCTCTTTCTATTGTCTATGACTGTCATCTTTCTCTTCCCTGTAGCATTTTATCTTTTTTTATTCTGAATTCATTCTCTTTCCTTATATTTTTATATTTTTCTTTTGTCCTTCCAAGCTAACGTGTCATCGTTTCGTAGTTTTATTCCTGCGTTAAAAGATATATCAAGAGATATACAGAAGGAGAGACGAATCAGGTATCAATTTAGATAGATAGATAGATAGATAGATAGATAGATAGATAGATAGATAGATAGATAGATAGATAGATAGATAGATAGACAGACAGATAAAGGAATGGATCGATATGAACAGACTGTTATAGTTAGAACGATTATATTTGATAAACAGATATGAAAAAAATGACTGATAGATCAATTATAAATTAATTATGATGTAGAGGGAATGATAGATAAAAAATTGAATAGACAGTTATATAAGAACAAACTAATATATATATATATATAGAGAGAGAGAGAGAGAGAGAGATCGGTATGAACAGATTGTTATAGATAGATCGATTATATTTGATTGATAGACATGAAGAAATTGATCGATCATAAATTAATTATGATGTAAATAGATAGATATGAACAGGCTGAGATAGATAGATAGATAGATAGATAGATAGATAGATAGATAGATAGATAGATAGATAGATAATAAAAGCAACAGACAGTCATATGAATAATTTATATTCAGATAGATATGAACAGACTGTGATAGTTATATCGATTGTATTTGATAAATATACATGAATCAATTGACTGATAGATCGATCATACATTAATTATGATTTAGATAGATAGATAGATAGATAGATAGATAGATAGATAGATAGATAGATAAACTGAGTGAACGTTAACTCCCGAAGCCGAAAATTGAGCGAACATTAACTCTTTCACTGCTATTACAGAACACTGTGTATGTTACCTCAGACAATGAAATCGTCATTGATTATCTATGAACTGAAATATGACTCAGTCAAAATGAATGAAAACATTGTCTGTTTCTCTGTTTAATTGCATGCAGTGCACAATAGAAAATGAAGAGACGTTTATCGTTAATTAACGTCAATGAAACAAAAAAATGGTAACAGCATTTGGGCAAGAATAAAAAACATATATAGTTTAACAATAATGGAAATGAATGCTTTTCTTTTACTGTTTAATCAATTTCAGCCTTAATATAGTTTATTTTTATTATTAATATTATTATTAATATTTCCTTCGATTCCGTTGTATACTCATTACCTGCCGGGGACCCACCAGTGACCTAAGGTCAGAAATGGCATCATGACATTTTCTACTAATCATTTTTGACAAAAAAATAATCAGACAAATTAACATCACGCGCATTTTACATACAAAGCCCGTCATAAGTTGTGATCTGAACTTGTTAATACTATTTTGTATTCATTTAAAACATGATACAAAGAATCCCTTCACTGAGTTAATCGGGAGTATTTCAAATCAAACCGAGGGTGACAACTACAATTGGAATTATTAATATCCTTATATGTCTCACTTTGTTTCAAGTTTGAGACTGACTGCTTTGTTCATATTAGATGATACACTTTCGCCCAGAGACTCTAAGGTTCGATCAGCACAATTTCCGTATAGACTACAGGTGGCATCTCTAGCGTCTGCACTAGGCACTGCCTTGGCTAGCAACCCTACCAGACACGCATATTCGGATAGAAGAGAACTGTTATTATTATTATGTCATTTTTCATCATATTTCGATTTCTGCTATGGTCGCACTACCTGCCAATGTGCGGCAAGACCTAAGGCAGGTTGTGGCGTGTTGTTATGGCTCCATTTCATGTTTTTTCTATCATCCCTAGCGTTACATAGACAAATTTTTCCTTGGTGTTTGGGTTGTACTTAAAAAGACAATTTTTTGTATATCTCTTAAGCTGGGCTTTCCAGGGATTCTTTCAATGCGTTGTTTTGTTATTATTATTATTATTATTATTTCATTTTTCATCATATTTCCATTTCTGCTATGGTCGCATTATCAACCAAGTCTGCGGGAAGACCTAAGGCAGATCGTGGCGTGTTGTTATGGCTTCATTTCATGATTTTCTATCTCCCCTGTCATCCTTAGCGTTACATAAACAAAGTTCTCCTTACTGTGTGGGCTGTACTTAATAAGACATTTTTTGTAAATCTCTTAAACTGGAGTTTCCAGGGATTCTTTTAATGTGTTGTTTTGTTCCATTTTTTATCATTCCAAGTACACCTACTATCACTGGCACGACTTTTTTCTATTTCACTTTCCAGGTCTTTATATTTTGACAGTTTTTCGACACGCATATTCGGATACAAGAGAACTGTTATTATTATTATTATTATTATTATTAATCGCATATTCGGATACAAGAGAACTGCTGTTATTATTATTATTATTATTTGATTGTGCTTGTCCCTACCTTCATTAGTTACTTAGTTCGTACTACTGTTATTCCTTGCCAATACTACCTAAATGACTGAGTATTTCATTTTGATGACGTGGAAAGAGGGAAGAAGACACTACTCCATTTCCGTGAGAAAATGAATGAAAGCAAGAAAAAAAGGTGGAAAGAAAAGACGGTAGGAGTATTTAACCTTTGCAAATAATTCATTACTAATAGATTATTACGTTTTGATTGCGTCAAATAAAGAAAAACATATCAGAGACACTACTTGGTTTCAGTGAGAAAAAGAATCAAAAAAGAAAGAAAGAAAGAAGGCAAGATAGAAATGTTTAATGGTTATTTGAGTGAAATGAAAAAAGTTGTCAATTTCAAACCTTTTCATTTGTACCTCCTTACTTCGTAAAATAACAACCAACATTCATATCTATCATTGTTATTGCCAATATTTTGTTAAAGTTGTTACGCTCAAATATTTTAACCGAGCGGTAGGGGCATTTCTCCGGATATTTTATTGTCATAGAACTTGTCAGGGGCATATTCAATAAATAACTGAAGTCTCTCATACCAGTTTTTCTAGTCATTATTATTATTATTATTATTATTATTATTATTATGGAGTAGTTATCTGTGATAAAAATATATGAATATATATAGCACGCACATGCATCAAAGGCAAGTGTAGATAAAAGAGGGTATAAACTTTCACCCATTTAAGAAATTGTTATGGTGCCCTCCTACGAGGAACGGGCTCTTCCTCTTGGTATAAATGAATACCTGCGTGACTTCTGGGGTGCAGTTAATCAAGAACAGTTAATTAATAGCAGTCAAAGAAAGCAGTTAAATGCAGTTGACGGCAGTTACTAGTCAGGAAGCGTAATAATACCTTCGGACTTTCTTATTTCTATGTCACTTACAATTAACACTTACTTTGAATATCTTGTTTCTTTGTTATACTAATACACTGTTTTGAATCTACCTTCTTGTTCCGTGTCTTACTTCCGGCACAAACCGGTCACTATAACTTTGCGGCGAGTATTCGCCACAACTACACAACAAATTGGCGACGAAGATCCACAACAGAAATATACAATATAGTATTTTCAGGACGAAGGCTATCATAGCCTTCCACGTCTCACTATACCTGGCGGCTTTTAGCACGCTTTCTCCTGTAACATCTCGCAACCCCCGTTCTGTCATCCACCTGCTCTTGGTCACGTCACTGGTAACAACCGTGACTTTCCATGAGACAGTTGCTTCTCTATTATTTAGTTTTAACACAACTCACTAAGAATTTTTTTTTCCTCTGGTGTATCCAGGTATTGAACTCACAGCTCTCTTGGTCACGTCACTGGTAACAACCAACGCTTTTATACACTGCGCCATGTGTCCTTGAACATTCTTTCTTTCCTCTCTCATCGGGAAGTAAAAATTGTTTCAAACGTCAACTCTTCTACGTCCTTTCACACTAATACAGGTCTCCCTGAGTCTATCATTTGTTCTACATTTTTAGAATTTTTAACAACAACTTTCCTGATGGCATGAGCTCTCAACTTGGTATCTATTCTTATGACTCAACCATTGACTATTGTTTCAATAACAAGTCTGCTCAGTCCAATAACGTCAAATTGATGGCTGATGTCAACAACGAATTCTTCTTCTTCTATGTGCCCTGTCCCTTCAGGATGTAGTCGATCATGACTTTCCACGTCTCCCTATCCCTGGTGACTGTTAGCACGCCTTCTTCTGTTGCACCATGCAACACTCGTTCCATCATCCACCTGATTAAGTCCTTCAAATATGTTATCCGCTGCTTTCTTCTGTCTCTTTTTCCTTATATCTGGCCTGTTAGTATCAGGTTCTCCAAGCTCTCCTTCCTCATTGCATGTCCCAGGAATATTAGCTGTCTCTTCTTGATGCTCAATATTAATTTCTTTTTCATTTGATTCTTTCCAAAATCTCATCATTGCTTACATGCTCGGTTCACGATATCCTCAGCATCCTTCTGTAGAACCACGTTTCAGCTGCTTCGAGTTTTTCCCCCATCTTTGTTGATATTGTCCAACATTCACTGCCATATTGAAGAACTGACATCACATAGTAATCTAGTACTCTTTTTGGTTGTTTTTAGTGGAAAGTTTCCTGTGTCTTAATACTTTACGCAGCTCCTGAAACGCCTCCTTTGAGATGCCAATTCGCCTTCGGACCTCGCATATTCCGGTTTTTGTTATAAAACTTCCCAGGTATTTAAATTTCTGTACCTGCTTGATTTTAATATCCCCCGCCTGTATTTGGCATTTTGGGTTGCTCTTTTTGCTGATGACCATGCATTCGGTTTTCTTGCAGTTTATTTGTAGTCTTTTTTGTCACTCTCTTCAGCTACCTTCTGTAGGGGGTCTAGTAATTTCCTTTCCGTGTCTGCAATCAGCACTGTATCGTCTGCATATCTTATGTTGTTCAAATTGTGGCCTCCGGTGTTATGCCAGGTTTTGCTACCGGTGGCCACAATTTGATAATTGAATCAAAGTTTTCACCTGAAATCAGGGAACAATATGAAATTAAAAATTTCATAATCTTTATTCTTACCGATGGTCATTTTGCATAGTTGGTGCTACTAATGAATGCTGGATCGACGTGCCGAGTTCAAATTCCGGTCGATCTAACTAATTTCACTTTCGTACAAAAAAGAATGAACCCAGTTCTCCTCTCCTCTCCTATTGGTTAAACACGTTACGAGAAAATATTGCTCTTTTGATTTGCAAATAGGGGAAGCATAACTATGAATGTAAAACCGTTATCCTTCGAACTTTTATATGCGGGTCCACCTAAAATAATTGGTTTATACAAAAGACATAAATAATATAGACGCGCTTTATCGGCGTACCATGGGGAAACCATTCGACACCATATGGGAGAATTTGAAAGGGAAAGCCAGTCAATGATCAGATGTTTGTATGTGTGTGTGAAAGCAAGCGGGGTCATTTTGAACATTTGTTACGAACTGTTCTATTGAGGTACAAAAATTACTTATATATATATATATATATATAATAAAGTAAAGTAAACATAGTGAGCCAACAAACCTACTAAAGGTTTCACCTAAAAGCCAGCGTTCCCTGAAGATCCGTTTAGGTGAAACCTTGGTAGGTTTGTTGGCTCACTACGTTTATTTTACTTATTCTGCTCTGCTTAAGTACTGAGCACTTTTTTGTTATTGATTACTCGTCTCGGTTTTTTTCCTTTGGGCTAAGTGCTGACTCGATCCAAATCTCTTTGGCTGATGTTCTTAGCTTTCTTTTTTTACAAACATTTTTTTCTTCTACGTATATACCCGAAGGGTTTTCCGAAATGAGTATATTGATAAGTTTGTGCTTTCATATATATATATATATATATATATATTGGATAGCGACGCTCACGAGACTTTTCTTCTGAATAAATTGTTTAAACTTTTTATTACTGTGGCATTTTAAAATAAATTGCCGGGATTGTTCCTCCATCTACATCAGAGAAACAAGTAGAAATCTAAAAAAAACGTATACATGAACACAAAAGAGGCATCACTAATAATAATCTTAGAAATGCATTAGTGATTCACAGAAATAAATTCAACCACAATTTCGATTTTAAAAATGCCACACTAAGAAAAAGAGTAAACCACACCACATATATATATATATATGTATGACATTATTTTAGTGTCAGAAATCCGCCCCAAATTTTATAAACATATTTTCGATACATCCTGTACATATGAGAGAACGATTGAAAGATATATGCTCATATTCTATCATTTATTTCTCTATGTATTTATATATATTTGCCTTTTTTCTTCATATATATATAGATATATATATATATATATATATGTGTGTGTGTGTGTGTGTGTGTGTGTGTGTGTGTAATTTTTAATCTGTAGATGGAGCCTATTTAATTGGTACAAAATTATTCAAATATTGAAGTGTCTTAAGATGTTGCAAGTAATCTCTTTAACACCAAAGATAATTGTGGTAAAATAGCAGTATCAGTAAAAACGTTAATATTACGATAACGCTGAAGAGCACTTTACGAAATGCAATGAAAATAAGAAAGAGGTAAAAAGATGCTGCGTTGCACAAAATGACGTCCATTTGCCTGGCCGTAAAATTTAGAAACACATTCAGGAGGCTCTTAATAAACTAGTTGATCATTTGTCTATTATAAAACTTTTTTTTACTTTTTCTCATTTTTTGTTTCCTTCCTTTTTTTTCTTGCTCTCCTTGTTAATCTGACAATTTCTTTCTTAAAAATGTCTTATAATTTAAACTTTTTATATTAGCTTCATATTATAACTACAGTCTACGCAATTTGCATCTTGGCAACAGCGATCGGAGAGAAAGCGACAACACATAACACCTCATGACCGTCAGTAATCGTATAGTCGCTGCCCACCCGACCAATTCTATCCATATATCTGGAGTGAAGGCGGAAAATATATTCATTCACATGTGGGATACTCGGGCAAGTAGACCCCGTCAAACGACACAGTATGTATTCTTACTTGTAGCCGTACCCCAGGAGTCGCTTTTCTGTTAAACCATTTCTTTAATTTTCTTAAATTATCTCATGTTATAATATTACTACTTGTTGATACAACGGTATATGACTACACTGCCAATACTCTACATGACCAGAGATTTTCAGCTGATGTTTCCTCTGACCAGGTTCTAACGTCTCAGTTGAAAGAAAACTGGTATTCAATGCGTTGGCAACTAAACTAGTTTTATTCCATCATCACCGATCAAACCCTTAACTACAGTCAATCGCCATTGCTTGATTTGTTTGATTCATAGCATAACTTATGGGTTATTTAATGCCAAAATTTAATTTTCTTAAAAGCATTGAAGTAATTTTATGATTCTATAATACTATGCACGGTTAGGTAATATTCACTATAAAAATGAATTTTTTCATACTTCTTACTTTCTGTTTATGGTTTGCGATTTGCCCATAGCTAGAACCTTAACAGGTGCTACCAGCGAGCGTCAGAGCGGGCCTAGAAACAACAGCAATTAAGAGGTGGCTCTATGTTCCTCAAAACTTCTAATCTTCTGATCAGAAGTCTTTCTGACGGATGTTTCGCATCGTCATACCGAGTACTAGCCAACCACAATGAATGCATGTGCCCTCAGGGAGGTCTCCTTCCTTGAGCACCTGTTAGTCAATAAACTCAACCTCAGTAATTGCTGGGGGTCATATCTGGAGAATAGGATGGATACGGAAACAATTCATGTAGTTTTGCCATCGTTGCGATCGTCATGTAATATGGTACATTGTCTTGGTGAAAGATAACTTTTTCATCTTCATTTGTGGTCGTTCTTTGGCGATTTCTTGATAGACGAAACTGTCGCCCGGTTCACACTCCACCCACATCTATTGAACAGGTGAAGAGACACACCCCTTGTTTCCTGTTTAGGATGCGGTTTCCGGTTTTCTCTTTTCCAATCTTTACACTCTCTTCTTTTATATTTTTCAATTGGAGTAGATCGACTAAACTATCGCCCGGTTCACACTCCACCCACATCTATTGAACAGGTGAAGAGGCTCATCCCTTGTTTCCTGTTTAGGATGCGGTTTTCGGTTTTCTCTTTTCCAATCTTTTCACCTTCTTCTTTTATTTTTTTTTCAATTGGAGTAGATAGACTAAACTATCGCCCGGTTCACACTCCATCCACATCTATTGAACAGGTGAAGAGGCTCATCCCTTGTTACCTGTTAAGGATGTGGTTTCCGTCTTTCTCTTTTCCATTCTTTTTACCCTTACGTAGCCCCCTGCGCATCAGTGGCGTTATCGGCTTGCTTTTTTTATGATTAAAAAAAAAAACGAACTATCACAAAAGATGCCGTGTAAATAGTCGATTCCCTGTACCAGTCCAATAAAACTTGACTCTTATTTCACTACACTAGAATTGCAAGAACAAGATCAGGCTTAAAATTGGTACTGCTGCCATACATGGTCAGGGGCTGTCCAGTCATCCTGACGCAGTGCAGAGAACAGACCATTTTGTTCAAGTATTTTAGCCATAGATCGTATGTACGAGTACGGATCGAATTCTAGGTACCAATAAGCGCTAAAGATACTAGTTCATCGAAACAGGAGAAGAATTTAGCTTTTTTTATGGTGCAGTGGATATCGACACGGAACGAGAAATCGGGGAGCCGAGTTCGAATTCCAGTTGAATTCATTGCATTTACCTTCGGAAAGGTATTAATCCGTCTCTTTTTTCCAGTCATGGGTTAAATAACAGGACAGACTGGGTTCTCTAGTTAGTCATGCCTCTAAAGAGACATGATCGCCCAAGCGTGTATCACGTATGGCACTTAACTGATTACTTTAATATAAACTTATTTTATTCCAGGTCAACTGGCGATCTATTAAAATACATTACCGGATAAGTCAGGCTTTAAATAAGAATGAAGCTTGGCCCTCAGTGTGCTCAACAATCTATGGAATACAGATATTTTTCACAAACTGAAAAGCAATGGTGGCTCCGGACGAAGTTTTGTACTGATTCAGTCTTGTTTACATTATTTATTTAGTTCGGACTGGTGACCAAATCATTGTTGCTATATTCACGACGGTTGGAAAGGTGTATGCTTCGACCTTCCTCAGGCGATTGAAACTATTTATATTGTTTTTGCTGTTTTCCTCTTCGTTGTTGTGATATTCACGACGGGTGGGTAGGTGTATGCTTCGACCTTCCTCAGGCGATTGAAACTATTTATATAGTTTGTACTGTTGCCCTCTTCATTGTTGCCCAAATTCACGACTGTAGGGAAAGTGTACGTTCTGACGTTCTTCAGGCAATTGAAATTATTTATATTGATCGGGACTGTTTTCCGCTTCGTTGTTGTCATATTCACGACGGTTGGGTCGGTGAATGCGTCGACCTTCCTCAGGCGATTAAAATTATTTATATTGCTTTTGCGGTTGTCCTTTTCGTTGTTGTCATATTCACGACGGTTGGGTAGGTGTATGCTTCGACCTTCCTCAGGCGATTGAAATTATTTATATTGTTTTTCTCTTCGTTGCTCTTACATTCACGACGGTTGGGTAGGTGTATGCTTCGACCTTCCTCAGGCGATTGAAATTATTTATATTGTTTTTCTCTTCGTTGCTCTTACATTCACGACGGTTGGGTAGGTGTATGCTTCGACCTTCCTCAGGCGATTGAAATTATTTATATTGCTTTTGCGGTTGTCCTTTTCGTTGTTCTCATATTCACGACGGGTGGGTAGGTGTATGCGTCGACCTTCCTCAGGCGATTGAAATTATTTATATTGTTTTTCTCTTCGTTGCTCTTACATTCACGACGGTTGGGTAGGTGTATGCTTCGACCTTCCTCAGGCGATTGAAATTATTTATATTGCTTTTGCGGTTGTCCTTTTCGTTGTTGTCATATTCACGACGGGTGGGTAGGTGTATGCTTCGACCTTCCTCAGGCGATTGAAATTATTTATATTGTTTTTCTCTTCGTTGCTCTTACATTCACGACGGTTGGGTAGGTGTATGCTTCGACCTTCCTCAGGCGATTGAAATTATTTATATTGTTTTTCTCTTCGTTGCTCTTACATTCACGACGGTTGGGTAGGTGTATGCTTCGACCTTCCTCAGGCGATTGAAATTATTTATATTGCTTTTGCGGTTGTCCTTTTCGTTGTTCTCATATTCACGACGGGTGGGTAGGTGTATGCGTCGACCTTCCTCAGGCGATTGAAATTATTTATATTGTTTTTCTCTTCGTTGCTCTTACATTCACGACGGTTGGGTAGGTGTATGCTTCGACCTTCCTCAGGCGATTGAAATTATTTATATTGCTTTTGCGGTTGTCCTTTTCGTTGTTGTCATATTCACGACGGGTGGGTAGGTGTATGCGTCGACCTTCCTCAGGCGATTAAAATTATTTATATTGTTTTTCTCTTCGTTGCTGTTATATTCACGACGGTTGGGTAGGTGTATGCTTCGACCTTTCTCAGGCGATTGAAATTATTTATATTGTTTTTGCTGTTTTCCTCTTCGTTGTTGTCATATTCACGACGGGTGGGTAGGTGTATGCTTCGACCTTCCCCAGGCGATTAACATCATTTATATTGCTTTTGCGGTTGTCCTTTTCGTTGTTGTCATATTAACGACGGTGATAAAATATGCTTTGACCGTCTTCAGGCCATGAAAATTATTTGAATTGTCCGGACTGATGTTCCACATCGTTTTTGCCATATTCACGACGGTTGGGTAGGTGTATCTCTGACTTTCTTGAAGCGATTGATATTATTTAATATTGTTCGGATTGTTGTCCTCATCGTTGTTGTCATATTACGATGGTATGGAAGGTCTACACTGTAACCTTCTACAGGTGATTGACATTTTGAACTGAACTCTTTATTTAGTTTTCTGTGATAGAGTGTTCTCTTTCAATGAGACAGTTGCTTCTCTGTTATTTAGTTTTAACACAACTCACTAAGAATTTTTTTTCCTCTGGTGTATCCAGGTATTGAACTCACAGCTCTCTTGGTTACGTCACTGGTAACAACCAACGCTTTTATACACTGCGCCATGTGTCCTTGAACATTCTTCCTTTCCTCTCTCATCGGGAAGTAAAAATTGTTTCAAACGTCAACTCTTCTACGTCCTTTCACACTAATACAGGTCTCCCTGAGTCTATCATTTGTTCTACATTTTTAGAATTTTTAACAACAACTTTCCTGATGGCATGAGCTCTCAACTTGGTATCTATTCTTATGACTCAACCACTGACTATTGTTTCAATAACAAGTCTGCTCAGTCCAATAACGTCAAATTGATGGCTGATGTCAACAACGAATTCTTCTTCTTCTATGTGCCCTGTCCCTTCAGGATGTAGGCGATCATGACTTTCCACGTCTCCCTATCCCTGGTGACTGTTAGCACGCCTTCTTCTGTTGCACCATGCAACCCTCGTTCCATCATCCACCTGATTAAGTCCTTCAAATATGTTATCCGTTGCTTTCCCCTGTTTCTTTTTCCCTCTATCTGGCCTGTTAGTATCAGGTTTTTCAAGCTCTCCTTCCTCTTTGCATGTCCCAGGAATATTAGCCGTCTCTTCTTGATGTTCAGTATTAATTTCCTTTTCGTTTCCATCATTTCCAAAACCTTATCATTGCTCACATGCTCAATCCATGAGATTCACATCATCTTTCTGTAGAACCACATTTCAGTTGCTTCAGGTTTTTCCTTCATCTTCGATGATATTGTTCCAGCATTCACTGCCATATCGAAGAACTGACAATAGATAGCAATCCAGTACTCTTTTCTTTTTTTTCTAGCAAAATTGTCTGTTTCTTAATACTTTACTCAACTTTTGGAATGCTTCCTTCGCCATGCTAATTCGCCTTCGGATGTCTGTGTCTCAATTTCCGTTCTCTGTTTTAACACTTCCCAGGTATTCAAATTTTTATACCTGCTTGATTGTAGTATTTCTGGCCTGTATTTGGCATACTGGGCTGCCCTTTTTGCTGGTGACCATGCATTCAGTTTTCTTGCAGTTTATTTGTAGTCCTTTCTTATCACTCTCTTCAGCTACCTTCTGTAGGAGATCTTGTAGTTTTCTTTCTGTGTCTTCTATCAGCACTATATCATCTGCGTATCTTCTTCTTCTATGTGCCCTGTCCCTTCAGGACGTAGGCGATCATGGATCTCCACGTCTCCCTATCCCTTGTGGCTCTTAGTATGTTTGCTCCTGTTGCTCCTGGCAAGCCCCGTTCCGTCATCCACCTGATCAGACCCTGCAAATATGTTATCCGCTGCCTTCCTCTGTCTCTCCTTCCTTCTATCTGTCCAGTCAGTATCAGGTTCTCCAGGTTCTCCTTCCTCATTGCATGTCCCAGGAACTTTAATTGTCTCTTCCTGATGCTCAGCATCAATTTCCTTTTTGTTGCCATTCTTTCTAACACTTCGTCGTTGCTTGTATGCTCAGTCCACGATATCCGTAGCATCCTTCTGTAGAACCACATTTCGGCCGCTTCCAGTTTTGTCCTCATTTTCGATGATATTGTCCAGCATTCACAGCCGTATTGAAGAACTGACATCACGTAGCAGTCTAGCACTCTTTTCTTCGTTTCTATTGAGATTTTCCTGTGTGTTAGTATTTTGCTCATCTTCTGGAACGCGTCCTTTGCCATGCCAATTCGCCTTCGGATCTCCGTGTCGCACTTTCCATCTCCTGTTAGAACACTTCCTAGGTACTTAAATTCTTGGACTTGTTTGATGCTGATTGTAATTACTGCTGCGAGGTTCTTATAAGTTAGAGTAGTTTGTATCTGTTTTCTTTTAACCATTTAATTTGTTTCATGAAAATATACTGCGTATCTTAGGTTGTTTAAATTGTGGCCTCCGATTATGAATCAAGGCATAACTTCTAGGGTCTTCAAAGTATTCTCGCTGTACATGTTGAACAGATCCGGTGAAAAGACACATCCCTGTATTAGGCCTCTTTTTATCTTTATATATCTGCTGAATTCGTTTTCTGTCCGTATACAAGCTGTTTGCTGCCAATAAATATTCTTAATTACTCTTAAGTCTTTCCCAAATATGTCAAGGCTGCCGAGCATCTCCATCAATTCGTTGTGGCGTATTTTGTCAAATGCCTACGCATAATCAATAAAGCGCAGGTATAAGTCCTTCTTCATTTGTATTGCCCTTTCAGAGAGCATCCTAATCAAAATATTGCATTCCTTGTCCCAGTGTCTTTGACGAAACCGCACTGTTCTTGTCATATCTCTGGCCTGATTCTGCTTCTCGCTCTATTCATCAGGATTCGGACGACAGTCTCTTATTAACTGGGCTAAGAATGGATTCTTAACTTTAACGACTCCAAAGCAAAACTGCTCTTTATTAATCCAAGGGATATCTTCTGCCTTCCCGGAGAATGAGTGATGAGAAACTCAAGGCGAATAACTAGTTGCGGCTTTTGGGGATGGCATTCTCGACTGACAGCAAATGGAAAGTCTCTATTGAATCCATTGTTAGTTCAACTGCTAGAGAGGTTCGTTCATCGCAGGTGCTATAATATTATCTTTCCAGATTTTATTCTACATATCTATGTGTCTCTCATTTGTCCATGCTTAGAATATTGCTGTAACATATGATACCATGCTCCTGCTATTTACCTTGAACTCCTTCATAAAGTTCAAAGAACAATCCACAATATTATTGATCCTGATCTGGCGGCTTGGCTTCAGTCACTTTCTCACCGTCGTAAGGTTGCCTCTATGTGTCTTTTCTATAAATACTTTCATGGTAATTGTTCGGAAGAGCTCTTTGTTATGATACCTGGACTTTATAAATTTAAACACAGTACTAGATTGATGTGCGTTGTGGTGCAGTAGATAACAACTCAGAATGACAAATCGGAGTGCCGAGTTCGAATTCCAGTAAAATTATTTGCATTCATTTACGCACAAATACAGGGAAAGGTAATAATCCGTCTCTTCCCTCCAGTTAGGGGTTAAATAACAGGACAGATTGGGTTCTATAGCCTTGGTCGGCAACCAGTCTACTGCAGAAAGCAATGGCAACCTACTGCGGGATAATCATCTGCCCAGTCAGTCATGTCTCTTTCGAGACATGACCGCCCAAGCGTGTATCACGTATGGCACTTAACTGACTGACTGAATATAATAGTTTAAATCATGGTTAAGGCGTCTACTGGTCATAAAGTGGGGAATCGGTTTTCTATTGTATTAAAGTAATAAACTGATCCCCCACTAAATACTACGTCATAATATAATACATCTCTTCTCCCTCTAGCTATGAGTCAAATAACAGGACAGATTGGGTTCTATAGCCTTGGTCGGCAACCAGTCTACTGCAGAAAGCAATGGCAACCTACTGCGGGATAATCTTCTGCCCAGTCAGTTATGTCTCTTTCGAGACATGATCGCCCAAAGCGTGTATCACGTATGGCGCTTAACTGACTGACTAGATTGACAACACGGTCTCATCATTTTGCAGTTGAATTGGGTAGATGTAACCGTAAGTTCTACGTTTATAATTATTTCTTTCTCGCAATTCTCGCTTGGGGAATCATTTTTCCGGTTCTATGCTTTCCACTTAACGTTAATCTTGAAAAGTTTAAATGCAACTTCAATTCGTTATCTACTTCCTTCCTGATTACGCTTTTATTTCTCTTGTTTTATTATTTATGTTTCTGCTTTGTAATTCTCTCACACACAGTAAGCCCTTTGTCTCAGTGGCTTTACTGCCTTGCCTTAGGGTAAATTCGATTAAAAAATACATACCGTAAAAAAGACAATGCTATGGACTGACGATGGCTTTATTACTGTAAATTTTAATATGCTCAATAATAGACGTTTGAGTCCGTGCCATCCAAAATGACGGCAAAATATTTACATCGATATGTCGTTTAAAATAGATATTGATGCATCTACTATTGAGTAAGGTTACATTAAGACATGAAGAAAAACATATATATATATATATATATATATATATATATATATATATATATATATATATATATATATATATATATATATATATATATATATATATATGCCTGCCTCCCTCTACCAAGCGTCCATAGCTCAGAGGCAGAATCGCCGATTGGCGCCAATTCCGTCGGGTTTCAATCCTGGGTTAAAAGCAATCGGAGTCTAACCGTACTGATGAGCTGTGATACAGCGAAACAGATCTGTCTGCAGATGACTATATATATATATATATATATATATGCTCAGCTTGTACCCCTAAAAATTTTCGTGATAGGTGCCGTCTATGTTTATTGGAGAAGATTCTGATTTTGAAGTATCCTCATCAGGACTTACTTTTGAATCTTATGAAGGAATTCATTAATAAGTGCCGTCATAGGGCGGATTTTAAAATTTAAATTTTAAATTGTAAGTTTTTTAATTTTTAAATTTTAAGTTTTTTTAATTTTTTAATTTTTTTTAATTTTTAATTTTTCAATTTTTAATTTTTAATTTTTAATTTTTCTTTTTATAATTTTTTTGTATATGTGTATGTTTGTGTGTGTATGTGCATTTTTGTATATATGTATATATATATATATATATGTATGTGTGTATATATGTATTTATGTGGAAAAATTTTTTAGCTATTTAAATGCTCTTTTTTTAATATTCATTAATTTTTTATATTTTTATATGTATGTGTGTGTGCATATGTATCATGTATATATATGTGTGTGTGTGTGTGTATGTATATGTGTGCATGTGTGTGTACACATATATATTGTGTGTATGCGCATGTATGTGTATATACGTATATAAGTGTGTATGGAATTGAATGTATGTGTGTGTGTATGTGTATGTGTATGTATGTATATTTGTATTCGTAATCGAAGAATTGTGTGTGTATGTGTATGTATGTATGTGTGTGCTTCTATATGTATGTATAATTGTAAATTAATTTTTTTTTTTTACCTAGCGATGTTTTTATTTAGTTTAAATCAAATGACCTAATTTTTTAAAAAAAAAATTATTTTAAATCCTATATCTTTTTATTCCCTTTAAAAATAATTATGCCTTTTTAAGTAAAGGCCTTTTTCTAATACTTCAACGTTTTTGGGAAGTTAGGTTTTTGAATATGTCCAGCGTCTGTAATATATACAATTTTTTTCTTTCTTTTCTTTTCTTTTTCCCTTTTTCCCTTCCCTTCCTTTATCTTTCTTATCTCCCAACTTTTTTCAGTGTTGCTTAACCTTACATCAATTCAACACGGCCGTCTGTTAATTTTCTTTTTTTGTGAACGCAGACGATGTCAATTTTTTCTTTTCTTGTTTATTTGTTTTTATTTTGTTTTATCTTTTTCTTTTTCTTTTTTCTTTTCTTTTTTAATTTCTTCGCAAATCTATTTAAAAAGGAAAATTTTTCTCCAGTTTCTGAAAGGATTTTTCTGTTGCTGAGGTGATGTGTTATCCCCCGTGGGGATTTTCATATCGAAATGGTCATTCAACATCATTGAATTAATCATTTTTTAATTTATATATATATATATATATATATATATATGTTTATATATTATGTCGAACTTAACAATTAATAATAAATATTCATTGCTCTAATTTTTATACTGCACACTGTTTTAAATTAAAGTTTTTTAACCTTGCAATTATTTTCTTCGTTCTTATTCATTTGTATATATAGAGAGATATAGAAAGTGCACGAAATCGTTCGAATGGTGTTGCTTGTTTTAAAAATTTATCATAGCCTATAATAATTTATTTATTTTTTTTTTTTTTTTGCTTTTAACGCCATGATATGATTTTGACGGTGCAAAAACATATGTAAACATTTTAAGAAAACGTACACGCCTGATTTAATTAGAAAATCAAATAAAATTTTACAGATCAGGTCTAAAATTGAAACATTGCAGTCTAAAACAACTTTTTTTTACATTCTTGTCATTGACGCCAGGTTTCTCAGCCTTTTATTTCCTTTTGAAATAGGCAGGCAAAGTTGTTGTCTAGTTGGAAGTTTTTGGTCTACAAAGAAGATATAATGTGTTGTGGCGTGGGGCGTGTAATTCTTTATCATATTTGGATAGGATCTGTTTTGCCCGTAATGAAGGTTTAATAATTTGGCGCTGATAAGACGGCTTGCAGTTTTCAGAATAAGTTAAAACATCTCATCTCCAAAAGAATTGGCTGTATGGTTGAACGAAATGCTACAAAAAATGTCGTTACTTTGTCTTCTTATTGTCCTTCAGATACTGAGCTTCCTATATTGGCCCATGGCTTAGACTTTAGAATTCCTTTTACCTCTATTGATAGGGAACATTTTTTTTCAGAATTTGAGATATTTTACGTTTAATTCTCAAAGCTTTAACCTGTGTCTAGCGATAAATCTAGCGACTTTTGAGCCAAATTGAATGATTTGGCTCATTCTTATTCCAATTTCTTCCTCTGAATCGAAATGGAGAAGTGAACACCATCGGATCATTAGATTCCTTAAGAATAACTGCTTCTTGATTATTACGAAACCCGATAAGGGATCTGGCGTTGTCCTTATAAACCGTCAAGATCACATCATAAAATGTAAAGTGTATTTAATGATCATTCCAATTTTCAACGTCTTGGTTCTATTGACTCTACTCCAAGTTCTAAAAGTCGATTTAAATAACGGCTTCTCAAATGGAAAAAAGTGGTGTTCTTTCCTCTGAAATGGCTGATTATATATATATATAATCTTTACTGCCCGACGACATAATTATAGTAAAATATAAAATAATAAGTAACTGTTAAAGAGCAAACACGCGGCAAGAACTTTCTCAACTAGCAGAAAATTTTAATAACTGGTGATAAAAAGAATGAATTGAGCCAACACTGCCTCGCTATTGCCTCTCTCTCCATGAGCATGAGTGGAGGGATATAGACACACACACACACACAAATATAAAAATATATATATATATATATATATTTAGTGTATCGAGGCATGAGAGACTATTGAACCTTAAACTCACACACTTTGAAGGTCTCGTGTCTTGAGATATTTTGAGCCTCACACTCACCTCAGACCTTTTGTGGCATTCGTATATACGGTTCCATCGCAAAAGATGCAGGAAAAATGTTCGGTATCCTTGCACTGCTTTAATAAGTACCTGACCCCTTATGCTATCATCTAAAAGAGCCAGGTCAGGTATAAAATGCAGTATTGCTGTTATATTTCGCCGGTCCTCACTTTCCAGTTTCGGTAGGGTTCAAAAGCGTATCCACATACTTCTGAGAAACAAAATATTTCCTACCTGCAAGACTATCACTTTCCCTATCGCTACTTCCATGGAATGTGCATTTATCAACTTGGGGGTGACCCCAAAAATGTGATTTTTTTTAAAAGTGTGTATTGGCAGACATAGCAAGAGGCAGCACTGTAAAACAGTGGACTCACGAAATAAACAGTGTCATTTCAGCAACCATGGATCTAGATGAATTTCTAAGCAAGTTATTGATGTTCTTGGATGAGGCCCATTTTTATCTCACAGGTAATGTGAATAAGCAGAACTACCCTTAATGGCAGACACAAATCTTAATGAAGTTCATGAGCGCCCTTTACACGCTATTAAGGTGACAGTATAGTGTTCTGTTTCATTACATGAGATCGTTGGACCTCATTTTTTTTAAATGAACAGGGGATCTCAGTCTTTGTCTCAACAGCAGATTTCAAAAATTCATTCGTATAGGAGGACGCACCTACAGAACGTAATTAAAAAAAAATGAAAATTCCATCATTGTTTCTTAAATGGCATGTTTTAAGGTTTTAAATACTTTGAATAAAATATTTCTCTTCCATCAATCTTACTTATAGGATTGTCAAAAATTTCCCGTTTTTTCTTGGTTCACCCTGTACACTCCTTACTTCCACCAATTCTAATTCTCACGGCTAGGACCCGCCCTGCTACACCCTCTACCATCACAAAAGGCAGATCAGGCCTGAAATGAAGTACTCTTGTCATATTTAAGGAGAAAGCTGACAATATCTCACTCTTCTGTCTCGATAGTCAAAAAGCATCACAAAGTTTTTTGGATGACTAGGTATTTTTAACCCTCCAACCTCACTCTCAGAGGCGGCATGTGTCAATGTGCCCCATCGTTATTTACATCGGACGAAATTACGTTCGCCAGTTCTCACCTTGAAGACTAGGTCTCGCCATGTCACACACATTTTAGCAAACCAACCTCGTTATCTCCGTATTCTATCGGTGAGTTATAAGTTCTGTGAAACGAACTGATGTACGTTGTGGTGCTTTGGATATCGGCTTGGAACAAGAAATCGGTGAGCCGAGTTCGAATTCCAGCTGAATTCATTGCATTCACTTACGCGCAAATACCCTTGGGAAAGGTATTAATTCCGTCTTTTCCCTCGTGTTTCGGGTTAAATAACAGAACTGATTGGGTTCTATAACCTTGGCTGGCAACCAGTCTACTTCAGAAAGAAATGGCAACCCAATGTGGGATAATCTTCTGCCCAGTCAGTCATGTTTCTTTCGAGACATGATCGCTCAAACGTGTACCACGTATGGCACTTAACTGACTGACTGAAACCAACACTCAAGAAAATGCTTCGTCGATCACTACAAACCTAAACTGTTCAAGTCAAGGGTTAACTTTTATTTCCTCCTCCTATCCGCATAAACTTACTGCAAACTTCCACGACGAGTGGAGCGGACCTTATACAGGGGAAACATTCATCTTCTTCATGTACCGTGTCCCTTCATTACGTAGGCGATCATGGACTTCTACTTGACTCTGTCTCTTGTCGCTCCCAATATTCTTCCTCTTGGTATCTCTCCCAAACCTCACACCGCCATCGACTTTCTCAGGCCTATCAAGTAGGTCTTGTGTTGCTTCCCCCGTCTTTCTTTCCTTCTATCCAGCGTGTGAGTATTAAATTCTCCAGGCGTTCCTTCCTCGTTACGTGTTCCAGGAACCTCGTCTGTCTCTTCCTTATGTTAAGTATGAGTTTGCATCCTCCCCAACACCTCATTGTTGCTCACTTACTCAGTCCATTGGTATTCTCAGCATCCTTCTGTAGAACCAGATTTCTGCTGCCTCAAGCTTCTCCTTCATCCTTGAGGAAATCGTCCAATATTCACTTCCATATAAAATGGCACATATCGCATAGCAATCCAGTACGCTTTTACTTTGTTTCTAATGAGATTTTCATGTCTCTCAGTACTCTGGTTAGCTTTTTAAATCCGTCTTTGGTTATGCCAATGCGTCTTTGGATTTCAATGTCGCACTTTCCATCTTCTGTCAGAACACTTCCAAGGTATTTATATTTCTTTGTTTTATTTTAGTTTCTCTGACCTGTAGTTGGCATAAAAAAATGAACAATTATAACATAAGTTATATGACGAATGAGAGTGTCTATCAAAACTTAGATCATAATGGGTGAAATAAAAGGTTAATAACAAAAGCAAATAATAAAAGAATAATATATAACAATATAGACTAATAAAACTCACGAGACAGATAGCAGATTAATCCTTAACGTGATTACGAGACACAATAAGAGTTTAACACCAACAACTAATAATAAAATAGAACAATTATAACAGCAGCCTGAAAAAAAAGTTACCTGACAGACAGAATATTCGTACTTACCGTAGATCTTATTAAGTACAAGTAACAGTAATCAAAAATAAAACTGTAAATTTATATACTGCAACAAAAGTTGTGATTAATAATAGATAATTCGTACTTATCGTATATGTTAGCAATTTTGGCGTAAGATCTTTGCATATTTCTTTTTAGAAAACGTTTAACTTTTCACTTAGAAGCAAAACATTAACACTCGAAAGTGACAGAATCATTACACGCGGTTCAATAAGTCCCTAGCCTCAAACAATTATTAACTGAATTTTGACGGAAATTATCCTGTTTTACTTTCTTTTGATACTGTTTATGATGAAGTAGCGTTGGGTTAGGTTTACTGACAAAGATGATTATGTCAAAAAGAGATATCTAAGTAAAAATAAATGCTTGTTTTCTTTTTTCAATGGAAAGGGTAAAGATATATTTATATATATATATATAAGGTAATCTGTGAGTGACTGTTTCCTATGCACGCCTACATTTTTTAAGCTAAGCCATTCAAACTTTCTAAGGACACATATCTACAGGAAAGCCAGGTCGGCACATACATTTTGAGTTTAAGTTCAGCAATTTTCCCTTTCGGACTTTTTCTGGCCAATGGAGTTGATTGTTTATATTTGCTCAGTAAAATATCTAAGATCTAAGCTGGTTGCTGAATTACGTCACAAAAATCAAATCACAGGTGTTAAACGCAACTAAAATATTTTTTATTTAAAAAAAAACAACAAAAAAAAACGACTTTATATTTAATTTTTCTTCCGACGTTTTAAAAATTCATTTGGTCAACAAAAAATGTGAATATTTTTCCCCTTAATTTTGAAACAAAAGAAATATTTTTTTAAAAAAAGGGTTTTTTCAAACAAAGACGAAAATATATAAAATAAAAGTGGCATCTTCTACTACTACTAAAATGTTCTGAATTGTACGGGCAACGCCGGGCTATGATGCTAGTTGATTAATAGGAAAGACGAAGTCGGCATAATTATCGGCACGATCATCAAACTAAAACCAGTAAATAATAATAATAATAATAATAATAATAATAATAATAATAATAATAATAATAAACAGTAATTGCCAAAGCATTATTCTACTAATTTTAGGATATGGTTAGCATGATGAATTTTTCAGCATTTAGACTATCATATATATATATATATATATATATATATATATATATATATATATAAATGGAACTTTGTGTGTGTGTGTGTGTGTGTGTGTGTCCGTTACCTATAGACTCCGAAATGGCTGAACCGATTTTCTTGAAAATGTACAGAGTCGTACATAAGCTTCTGCGAGTGTTCTTAGCTAGGGTTTGTGTCGAGGTACCCCCGATAAATATCGAAAATCGATAATCGAAAAAAACTCAGGTTATAGAAGGAGTGGTCCGATTTTTATCAAATTTGATACACTCATAGACAAAAACATAAGAAACGATATTCAGAAGTTTCAAGGTTGCAGTTCTTACAATACTGCAGAAAATTGGATATCGATACCAGGAAATCAAAATTTGACTTACATCCATTTTTCTTTCAGTCTACGGTTTCGCTTTAACTGGAAACAACTATTGCTTTGTAGTCTTTCGTGCCAACGTCCAAAGAGTCTGAGCTCCAGGACCATGGATTAGTTTTAAACCTTTTATTACACCCGAACAACGCCGGGCCATACTACTAGGATATATATTCACACATTAATCTGTGTGTCTGTTTTGACGTCATAATACTATGTTCGTTTGATTGCCATTATCAATTTTATTGTTTATTCTAACAATATTTCTTTTTCTTTTTTCTCATTCTTCTTTATTTTCTTTATTCCCTTGTGTTACATTGAAAGTATGAAAAGTACTTCCTTCTTTTTTTAGTGCTCTTTCTTCACCGACTTTTTCTTCTTTCTCTCATGTTACTGGGAATGTGTTACATTATTTTCAAAATAAAAAAAACCCTCTTTTTTATCATCCTTTTTCTTCTTTTTCTTCCTCTCATGCTACTGCCAAGATAGTACTTTCTTTATAAAATAAATTAACCTTTTCTTTTCTTCCAATTTCTTTTTTCTTCTTTTTTCTCCCGTGTTACTGGGAAGGTATTACATTAATTTCAAAATCAAAATTCCCCTTTTTAGCTACATTTTTCTTCTTTTTTCTCATGTTACTGCCAAGATAGTACTTTCTTAGTGATAAAAAAATCCCTCTTTTTTTATCATCCAATTTCTTTTTCTTCTTCTTCTTCTTCTTCTTTTTCTTTTTCGTCTGTCACTCATGTCACTGGGAAGGTGTTACATTATTTTCACAATCCAAATCCCTCTTTTTTATCGTCCTTTTTCTTCTTCTTTCTCACAGGTTACTTCCAAGGTATTACTTTCTTTATGAAAAAAAATCCCTCTTTTTTTATCATCCAATTTCTTTTTCTTCTTTTTTTCTTCTTCTTCTTCTTTTTTTTTTTCGTCTGTCACTCATGTCACTGGGAAGGTGTTACATTATTTTCACAATCCAAATCTCTTTTTTATCGTCCTTTTTTTCTTCTTTCTCTCAGGTTACTTCCAAGGTATTACTTTCTTTATGAAAAAAAAATCTCTTTTTTTTATCATCCACTTCCTACTTTTTCCTCTTTTCCTTCTTGTTTTTTTCTTCTTCTTTTTATTTTTTCATGTCCCTAGGAAGGTACAACTATCTTTAAAACCAAAACAAACCCCCTCACGTTTTAGCGTCCTTTCTCTTCTTTGTTCTCCCATGTTGCTGGGAAGGAATTACATTTTTTATAAAAGCAAAATGCTTCTTTTTTTCATCTTCAGTCTTCTAAATTAGTATTCGTATTTCTCTTATTTTTCGTTCTCTCATATTACTGGAAAGTTATTCTTCTTCTTCTATGTGCCCTGTCCCTTCAGGACGTAGGCGATCATGGATCTCCACGTCTCCCTATCCCTTGTGGCTCTTAGTATGTTTGCTCCTGTTGCTCCTGGCAACCACCGTTCCGTCATCCACCTGATCAGACTCTGCAGATATGTTATCCGCTGCCTTCCTCTGTCTCTCCTTCCTTCTATCTGTCCAGTCAGTATCAGGTTCTCCAGGCTCTCCTTCCTCATTGCATGTCCCAGGAACTTCAGTTGTCTCTTTCTGATGCTCAGCATCCTTTTTTTATATTTGCCTCTTTTTATTGTTCTCTTCTTTCATTCCTTCTTATTTCTCTTTGTTCTCTCGCGTTATTCGGAAGTTATCACTTTCTTTATCAAAATAAAACTTATCTTTTTTACCTATTTCTCATTTTCTTCTTTGTTCTCGCATGTTACTAGGGAAAGTATACCTTTTATTATTAAAAACATCTTTCTTCTTTCATCTTCCTTTTCTCTTTGTTCTACTTTCGTCTTTTCTTCTTTGTTCTCTCATATAGCTTGAAATGTTTTATTTCTTTATAAAATCGCAATCCTTTTTTTCTCATCCTTCTTCTTCTTCTTCTTCTTCTTCTTCTTCTTCTTCAATAAAAATACTATCAGTACATTTTTACTTAGGAAATTTTTCTTTTTCAGCGTCATATAATTTTCGTTTTTGATTACTACGCCTACTAACATACTTTAGTCTTTTTTCTTGATAATTTTTTGTAAAATCATATCGCCCCAAGCAAGGCATTTTACTGCCACTGCTTTGCAGGGGATTACATATAAGGAAAGTTATGAGAAAGACTGACAGGTTATAGGGGGTGTCAGGAAGTGGGTAAGAGAAGAATGAGAATGCTGATGAGAGTGGAGTGGACGAAAAAGGAAACATGAAAAAGAGGATTCAGTTTAGTGAGATAGAAGATGACTATTGACTTTACATTTAAATTCTTGGAGATTGTAGCTGTCGGGAAAGCAAGTAAATGGAAGGGAATTATAGGGTGTGTCAGAAAGTGGGTAAGAGAAGGATGAGAATACTGATGAGAGTGGAGAGGACGGAGAAAGGATCAGGAGATAGAGGATGCAAGTTAGTGAGATAGAAGATGACTATTGACTTTACATTTAAATTCTTGGAGATTGTAGCTGCCGGGAAAGCAAGTAAATGGAAGGGAATTCCATATCCGAGAAGTGCGAGAAAAGAAGCTGATGGAGTAGAATTTTCGTTTACAATTTATTGGTTTCACAGTAAAAGGGTGGGACCTAGTTGCTAATCTTGTGGCTCGAGTAAATTTATATATAGAAGGCACCAGTGAGCTAAGTTCATCTGATCAGAAGCCGTGTAAGTATTTGTAGAAGAGACACAGGGAAGCCCACATTGTGCCGGTGAGAAAGTGTATGTATCTGAGCTGCCAAGTCGAGATGTATCACATTACAGATTCCCCGTTGGGTTTTGTCTAGGACACATAGGTGGATGGCAGGAGCACCCGACCAGATATCGCAGCAGTATTCAATGCACGGGCGGATGGTAGATTTATATATGTGCAGAATTGTTTTCACTTTCTTTTTCTTGTTCTTCCTCTTCTTCATTGTTCTGATTATTATCATTCTTCCATTTCTTATTCATATTATGATTTTCATTCTTCTCCTTTTCCATCTTTTTTTTTCTTTCTCTTGTTCTTTTTCTCTTTACATATAGCTATTCGTCACTCAGACTCCTTCAGCTTTCGATTTCCCCATCTTTTCATTCAAATCTCGTTTATCACCATTTTCTAATTTTCATTCTTCTCATTTATATTTCAAACATTTATTTTTCTCACATTTTCCATTTTACCTCATCTTTTATTTCCTCTAATGTCTCTTCGGTTCTACGTTTCTCTTTTTCGTCTACACCTCTTATCAGATTTTGTTCCCATTCGGCCGCATCATATTCTTCTTCATTTTTACTTTCGCTGTGATTTTCTTTCGATTCATCTCTAACGTCAAACTCTTTTCTTTCTTTCTTCTTTAGCCTTTTTTTTTCGCCTATGAAGATACGTTAATCTGCAAAAAGTATATATTAATATTTTAACGACTTTTCCTTTCTCCAGTCTGCTGTTACTCCATTTTCTTTTCTCTTTCTCGCCTTCTACGTCTGTTAACTTCTTTTACAGTTTTCTCTACAACTTCTTTCGCAGACGATAATCATTAAATCAATGACGCGCCATTACATGTTTAAGTGGCAAATTTCTGTACAAAATGGCGGCGGCTTTGTCATCTGCGTTTATTTCCATTTGAAATCCATTATATCTTTGTTTATATTTTTATCAATTATCCTAGTTCTTTTTTTTTCTTCTTTCATCTTTGATTTCAATCCACGTTTTCAGTTATTATTTATTCTTTTTTATTTTATCTTGTTACGGTCGTTTTTTATACACATTCTTGTTTCACTTCCTTGAACATCCGTTCTTTTCCCATAATCCTTTAGTTCATTTCCGTAGAGATTTGTTCTTCATTATTATCTATGGCAACTGTAATATAATTATTAATATATGCTCAGTGCAATACACGGTCAAGCGGTGGGATATAAAATCAGAAAAAAGTGTGTTATGCTCATATTTTACCCTAGAGCGACTTAAAAAGCAGCATTTGGAATCGTTCTGATCCACTCTCTGGGCCGATAATGCAGACATGATTGTTCAACTTTCGGAAAATACACGCATTTAGATTTGGTCAATCCAAAATAATCCCTGAGTTAATACAGGATATTTCCTAATCTAAACTTATTTATAAATGGAACTTTGTCTGTCTGTGTGTGTGTGTGTTTGTGTGTGTGTCCGTTACCTATAGACTCCGAAATGGCTGAACCGATCTTCTTGAAAATTTACGCAGTTGTAATATAAGCGTCTGCAAGTGTTCTTAGCTAGGGTTTGTGTCGAGGTACCCCGGTGAATATCGAAAATCGATAATCGAAAAACTCAGGTTATAGAAGGAGTGGTCCGATTTTAATAAAATTTAATACACTCATAGACAAAGACATAAAAAATGATATTCAGAAGTTTCAAGGTTGCAGTTCTTACAATAGTGCAGAACATTTGATATCTATACCAGGAAATCAAAATTTGACTTACAGCTATTCATTTTTCTTTCAGTCTACGGTTTCACTTTAACTGGAAACAACTATTGCTTTTTAATCTTTCGTGCCAACGTTCAAAGAGTTTGAGCTCCAGGACCATGGATTAGTTTTAAAGCTTTCATTACACCCTAACAACGCCGGGCTATACTGCTAAATGATATGTAATTTTATGTAAAGCTAGTCTAAACTATACCTACCGCTATTCGAGTTTATACCAATTTTTACAATTAGTATCGACACCCTTTTTTTTAAGCTAGAAAGTTACATGATGTCTATAGTCTATGTAATAATGGCTAAAGTTTGTCAATGTTAGTCTGGTAAGCAGGTGTATTGAGAATATTAATATCACCTCTGACCGTAAGTGAAACACGTACATGTGATCCATCGTTAAAGAAGCAGGAAAAATAGTCACTTCTGCTCTAATAAGTACCTTACTCTCCATGGGGCCCTCAGCATTCGGTACAAGTTAAAATATAAGTCTTTAGTAACTTTCATTTTGGGGAACCAATGCTAATGGTGTATGTAAGATTCTCATTAAGCGACCCTAAAATTTTTCTGTTAGGGTGGCACCCCTGTCAGTCTATTGACTAATGGACTTCACGTCCGGTTACCAGGTTCTGTTTTCCGGGCAGTCAGATCCAGAAACCGAGAGAGTAAAGGTTGTAACTTGATTTGTCCTGTAGCTGAGTGGAGATACGACTCAGCTTTAACAACTATTTGTATTTTGTTAATACATTATTTTATTTCACTGTTTCCGAGCCTTCTCGTTATTTATTTCAACACTAACTCCACAATAATATCATATCAAGTGAAGAAAAATGAGTAACATACAAAAATATTCACGTAAAATGTTAATGCATTGACAAGGTTAAATATCAATAATTGACCCTTGATGCTGACTTCTCTAGAAACAAGTTAATGTTTTACGTATAGAGGGATCATACGAGTAGTATTCATATAAAATTCTTTAAACTCCCTAAAACACTAAATGCTTATAGAGAAACGTCATCTCTATATCCTTACATCTTTTTCCTCCCCTAGCAACAGTCGACAGACATGCTAATCATAGTCTGGAATTGAGACAATCAGCAGCAGCTAAAGCAGACCTACGGTCAGAATATGAAAGTTCAAAAACTGTCTAACACTCATTAGACGACAACAGCCAATAAGAATGCAGAATGATGGCGCGAAAGAAGAGCAACACAAAGGTAAATAAAATATAAGCAATTGCAGAAAGGAATTGAGTCCTCATGGACATTATCACAACCTATGTGAGAAAATAAATAGCACAATTAGAAATTAGAGGTATGAGGTATTCCAAACCACGAAATCAGGTTGAACCATGGCAAGAATGGGGAAGAAATGTTCTCCCCCATGATAAATTAAATAATTTTATCTTGAAAAGACTAAATGCAACTCGGGAGGCAATGAACTAAAATATTTTTCATATAAAGAAAAAACAGAACATTTACATAAATAGATGTGTCCACTAAAAATAATGTTCCAAGTAATAAAAAAAAATGTCAGATTAAAAAATAAAATTCATTAATTATACATTTTATTTTTATTATTTTCAATCATTTCACCCCAAGCAAGGAATGTTACAGGGAGAAGAAAAGATTGAATATCTGGAGTATTGAAGAAAGAATAAAAAATGAATGTGATTCCCTCCTCTATCAACAGTAGACAGACATGCTAATCATAGTCTGGAATTGAGACAATCAGCAGCAGCTAAAGCAGATCTATGGGTCAGAGAACGAAAGTTTAAAAACTGTCTAACACTCAATAGATGACAACAGCCAATCAGAAGTCGGATCGGTGGCACGAAAAAAGAGCGACCACGAAAGAAAAGAAAATATAAGCATTTGCAGAAGGGAATTGAGAATGTATGGACATCAACGCATTGAAAAAACACCCAGCACAACGAGAAGTTAAAGATACGAGGTATTCCAACTAGAAAAACGGGGCGAATCATAGTGACAACGAGGAAGAAATGTTCTCCATCCATGATGAATGAAATAAGTTTATCTTCAAATGACTGTCTATCGAATTCAATTTCAAAGGTACAGAACTAAAGTATTCGTTAAATAAATAAAAAATAAAATTCCAGAAAGGACACTAGAGCGTAGCCACATGAAAAAGGAATGAAAGATTCTAGATAAAATCATGTTAAAGATATAATTCCGAAAAACTTAAAGAAAAAAAAAAGATAGAACGGAAAAGATATCACACGAAGATAAGTTCAGATACATCCACTCCGTAATGTTTCAGCACACATCCAAATAGTTCAAGAGTGTTCAATGCTTCATTACATAAATGTATTAAGTGCTCCACAAACATTTATCGTATATTTGTTCATTCAGCACGAACAGATTCCTTTTAATTATCTACTCAGGTTTGGGTTATATAATTATTACATTGATTTCTTCTGTCATTAATATAATTGTGAATTAAACAAAAATGCTATCTTGTTCATATGGCCTCTTTGTTCAATACATATTTTCTCCACGTATTATAAATCGAATCCGGAGGTTAGAAGACTTCTATCATATTCTTATATACATTTTTTTATCATTTTATTACTAACCGCCGGGGATCCATTTACAGTCTAAGGGAGGCAACCCTGACTTCTTCATCTAAATCCGTAAAGCATTTTTATTTCAGCAGCTGGAACCTCTAAATAAACGTTTCGTAAAAATTTCACCGGATTACTAAATAAGGAAAATGTTTCTCTTCTTCCTTAAGAAGGCAAGGCCGCTTTTTGATCGTTACAAAACTTTTATATTTTTTTCTGATAAAAACCTGTTTCAAACGTTAATCCAAAACTCTATCACATCGTAGCCTGCTGAAATTTAATCAAAATGTATCGGTGAGCTGTCAAGCAAATGACAACAAGTCATTGCTAATTATGGTAAATACTTTTTTCACCCCAAGCAAGACGATAAGGCCACGAATACGAAAGGGAGTGACTGAAATTTCAAGAAAATATTCGAAGACGCCAGTGACGATGCAGGAATATAAAAAGGCAGGTTTCAATGGGATAGGCAGAGCGCGATTGACGCTGCATTTACATTTTTGAATATTGTAGATCTTAGAATGGCAAGTAACTAGAAGACAGTTCCAAAGGCGAATAATGCCAGAAAAGAATCTATTAGAATATAACAAAAGGATTTCAACAGAAAACAAAAATTCCCAATCCAGTACGCATGGATTCACGCGGTCCTGGTACGAATGAAGAAAACATATTAAAAATGGGAAACAATATCTTGATTGAAGGTGACTGAAGTTGACATGCCAGGTCAGGACCAATATCATTGCAGACCATTATGACTTTGTCATAACCTTGAGAAATAATCCAAAGGCACCAGAGCAAATAAAATAGAAAGCAAAAAATAAGTAATAGTGTACATATATGGCAATTTAGATATGTCACAGGGCCGAAAGTAAGAAGCGCTCAATGAGAATCGAAATCAATACTCAGCTGTAGGGATTCTAGCAATATAACTTGTTAACCATTGTTAACCACTTTGTGCTGCACTGGTGACGATGCAGGAATATAAAAAGGCAGGTTTCAATGAGATAGGAGACCGAGATTGATGTTGCATTTACATTTTTGAATATTGTAGACAAGCAGTATAGCCCGGCGTTGCTCGGGTGTAATGAAAGCTGGAGCTCAGACTCATCCTAAAGAATATTTGTGGGAAGTTTGGCGAGAATCGGATAAAAATTGTGGATTTGTATAAAGGACATACAGACAGATAAACAGACACACACACAAACATCTTGCATTTTATATATATTATCGATTTTCTGCACTATTCTAAGAAATGCAATCTTGGAACTTCTGAATATCGTTTTTTATGTCTTTGTCTATGAGTGTATCAAATTTGATTAAAATAGGACCACTCCTTCTATAACCTGATTTTTTCGATTATCGATTTTCGATATTTATTGGGGTTACCTCGACACAAACCCTAGCTAAGAACATTCGCAGACGCTTATAGTACAACTGTGTAAATTTTCAAGAAAATCGGTTCAGCTGTTTCGGAGTGTATAGGTAACGGAGACACACACAGACACACACACACAAGTTCCATTTATAAATAAGTTTAGATCTTTGAGTGGCAAGTAACTAGAAGACAGTTCCACAGGCGAAAAGTGCCAGAAAAGAATCTATTAGAATTTACCAAAAGGATTTCAACAGTAAAAAAGAAAAGAAAAAGAATTCTCAATCCCGTAATAGGCATGGATTCACGCGGTCATGGTACGAATGAGGGAAACCTATTAAAAATGGGAAACAACGTCTTGATGGAATGTGACTGCAATTGACATGCCAGGTCAGGACCAATATCATTGAAGACCATTAAGACTTTGTCAATAATCGTGAGAAATAATTCAAAGGCACCAGAGCAAATATAATATCAATATTCACGGCGTGAACGAATTGTAAATTTCGGGGTAAGACGCATTGTGCGTTGTGGTGTGGTGCATATCGACTCAGAACGAGAAATCGGAGTGCAGAGTTCAAGTTCCAGTTAAATTCTTTACATTTACTTACACGCAAATCTACTTGGGAAAAGTATAAATACGTCACTACTTCCTCTAGCTATGGATTAAATAATAGGACAGACTAGGTTCTATCGCCTTGGCTGGCAACTAGTCTATGGCAGAAAGTAATGGTAACATTTTGTGGGAAAAGCTGCCCAGTCTTCATGTCTTTTATTGATACATAATCGCCTAAGCGTGCATCACGTTTGGCACTTCACTGACTTTCTTGCATTGGAAGGAGAAAGCTCTGCAGCACTACGCAAGAAAACGGCGTATAAACTACCTAGCGCGATTGAGGGAATTGATGGAGGAGCAGATTTTGAAGGAGATGGTAAAAAGACAAAAAAATTAGAAAGGACAGAAAATTGTGGGGAACCATAATCGCCAACGTCCTGAATGGAAGGATGAAGAACGTTTTTTATATTTTTCGACATATTTATTTCTCATTTTCTTTCTTTCTCTCTCTCTCTCTCTCTCTCTCTCTCTCTCTCTTTCTCATTTACCGTATTTCCTCTTTTTGTGGCAGTACCTAGTCGAAAAATTAGATACTGTATGAGTACAATTAATCGTTCCTGGGCCTGACGGTACACTGCATTCGGCAGCAAGGTCTCTGATTGGGAGGTTGTGAGGAGCATGGAACCACCTGTTAATTGCTGTTATTCCCAGATCCACCCTGACCCGAAGTGGTAGCAAGGCCTCTTGATTTGGAGGTTGTGAGTTGCATGGAACTACCTGTTAATTGCTGTTGTTTCCCAGGTCCACCCTGACCCGAAGTAGTAGCAAGGCCTCTGATTGGGAGGTTGTGAGGAGCATGGAACCACCTGTTAATTGCTGTTGTTCCCTGGTCCACCCTGACCCGAAGTGATAGCAAGGCCTCTGATTGGGAGGTTGTGAGGAGCATGGAACCACCTGTTAATTGCTGTTGTTCCCAGGTCCACCCTGACCCGAAGTGGTAGCAAGGCCTCTGATTGGGAGGTTGTGAGAAGCATGGAACCACCTGTTAATTGCTGTTGTTCCCTGGTCCACCCTGACCCGAAGTAGTAGTAAGGTCTCTGATTGGGAGGTTGTGAGGAGCATGGAACCAACTCTTAATTGCAGATTCGGAGTGGTAGCACCTGTTAGGGTCCCAGCTATGGGCAAATGGTTAACCCCAAAACTGGGTCAAAGGAAAAATATTACAAGCAATACATTTTTGAAAAAAAATTATTACAATGACACATTCTTGAAGTAAAACAAATTCTCAAAACATTTTTGAATACAAAACTAGAAGACATTACCAGTTTTCTGAAATAAATAATTATAGAAAGAAAATATTTTCATTAAAATCTGACTAAATCAACTTTCTTACTATAAACGAACATTAAAAAATAACTTAAAACCGGACATTTTGGCATTAAATAACCCACAGAGGTGTTGATATACCGTTAAACAAAACTCAAGTATTATTAATCAACGTCGAACCTGGTCAATACCTAGATGGTAACCGCTTGGGAATACCAGTTATCGTAATTTTCAATGTGCGGATGGTGTAATGGATAAAAGTAGGGAATTGTTACTCGGTGAGCCGAGTTCAATTTCCATTTCAGTTCGTTTTATTCACTTACGCGTAAGCAACGTTGAAAAAGGCATGAATCCAAATATTGTTATCTCAAATGAATGATTAGAAAACATTTAGAGGTGTGTATTAAATAAGATATAGAGGTTGTTGATTTGCCGTCATTTCTCTTTTGCTCGTTTTCACTGACAAAGTTTTTTTCAGTTTTTGTTCTTCAGTCAGTCAGTTACGTGCCATACGTTATACACGCTTTGGGCGATCATATCTCGAAAGAGACTTGACTGACTGAGCAGAAGACTATCCCGCAGTATGTTGCCATTGCTTTCTGCGGTAGACTGTTTGCCAGCCAAGGCTATCGAAATAAATATTTTCTGTTATTTAACCCATAACTGGAAATAAGAGACGGATTAATACCCAAGGGAATTTGCGCGTAAGTGAATGCAAGGAACTTAACTGGAATTATAAATCGGCACCCTGATGTCGGGTTCCGAGTCGATATCCACTGCACCACAAATGAACTTCATCTTGTATAAAATTTTCAAGGTTTGTTTTCCTTGTTTGTTTGTTTTTCCGTCTACATAACATTACCTCTTCTTCTTCTTCTCCTTTATTCTAACGCGTGACTGTGAAGGTATTCAGTCAGTCAGTTAAGTGCCATACGTTATACACGCTTGGGCGATCATGTCTCGAAGGAGACATGACTGACTAGGCAGAAGATTATCCCGCAGTAGATTGCCATTGCTTTCTGCGGTAGACTGGTTGCTAGTTAAGGCTATAGAACCCAATCTGTCCTGTTATTTAACCCATAACTGGAAGGAATAGACGGATTAAGATCTTTCCCAAGGGTATTTGCGCGTAAGTGAATGCAATGAATTCAACTGGAATTCGAACTCGGCTCCCCCATTTCTCGTTCCAAGCCGATATCCATATGCACCACAACGGACATCCGTAAAGGTATTACTTTCTCTGTAAAACAAATTCCTTCTTCCTTTCTTGCCCACTTTATTCTGATTATTCTTCTCCTCCCCCTCTTTTCTCTTTCTTCTCTTCTTCCTTCTCCATGTTTTTTTTTTCTTACTGTGAATGTATTACGTTCTTATAAAACCAAAACGTGTCTTTCTACTTCTTCGCCTTCTTTCTCTTCTATACCCGCTGGTGTTACTATGAAAATATTACTTTCTTTATTAAAACAAAAAACATCTTTTCTCTTCAATTTGCTTCTTCTTCTTCTTCGTCTTCCTTCTCTTCTTTTTGTTCTCCTCTTTCTTCAATCTCATGCGTAACTATGAAGATATTACTTTCTTTATTAAAACAAAAAACATCATTTCTCTTCAATTTGCTTCTTTTTCTTCGTCTTCCTTCTCTTCTTTTTGTTCTCCTCTTTCTTCAATCTCATGCGTAACTATGAAGATATTACTTTCTTTATTAAAATATAAAACATATTTTCTTTTCAATTTGCTTCTTCTTCCTTCTCTTCTTTTTGTTCTCACCTTTTTTCAATCTCATGCGTAACTATGAAGATATTACTTTCTTTATTAAAACAAAAAACATCTTTTCTTTTCAATTTGCTTCTTCTTCTTCGTCTTCCTTCTCTTCTTTTTGTTCTCCTCTTTCTTCAATCTCATACGTAACTATGAAGATATTACTTTCTTTATTAAAACAAAAAACATCTTTTCTCTTCAATTTGCTTCTTTTTCTTCGTCTTCCTTCTCTTCATTTTGTTCTCCTCTTTCTTCAATCTCATGCGTAACTATGAAGATATTACTTTCTTTATTAAAACATAAAACATATTTTCTTTTCAATTTGCTTCTTCTTCTTCCTTCTCTTCTTTTTGTTCTCATCTTTTTTCAATCTCATGCGTAACTATGAAGATATTACTTTCCTTATTAAAACTAAAAACATCTTTTCTTTTCAATTTTCTTCTTCTTCTTCGTCTTCCTTCTCTTCTTTTTGTTCTCCTCTTTCTTCAATCTCATACTTAACTATGAAAATATTACTTTCTTTATTAAAACAAAAAACATCTTTTCTCTTCAATTTGCTTCTTCTTCTTCGTCTTCCTTCTCTTCTTTTTGTTCTCCTCTTTCTTCAATCTCATGCGTAACTATGAAAATATTACTTTCTTTATTAAAACAAAAAACATCTTTTCTCTTCAATTTGCGTCTTCTTCTTCGTCTTCCTTCTCTTCTTTTTGTTCTCCTCTTTCTTCAATCTCATGCGTAACTATGAAGATATTATTTTCTTTATTAAAACAAAATCTCTCTTGCTTTGTCGCCCACTCTTTTTTCCTTTCTTCCTTCTCTTCTTTTTTATTCTTTTTCCTTTTATCCTTCGTTTAATCGTGTTTTTGGGATGGTATTACTTTGTGTATATAACAAATTCACTCTTCTTTTTTAGTTCGCTTTATTTATTAAATCATATTACTAGCAATGTATATCTCTTCCCTTTCTGTTTCTCTTTCATCTTTTTTATTATTATTTTTTGAAATTTATTTATTTCTTTTTTCATTTCTTCATTTCCTCCCCTTTCTTCATTCATCCTTTTTTTTTTTCATTTACTTGTCTATTTCTCCCACGATCTCTACAAAGTTTCCTATTTTCTAATCTTCTCTCGCGCCATTTTTTTTCATTCCTGTTCGTCACCATTTTTCCCTGTTTGTTTGGATTTCCGCTTCCTCCCTGGATCTCTTTTTTATTTTTATTTTTTTTCATTTTCCAACATTTTTTTTCTTTTTTTTTTATTATTTTCCCTTCCCTTCAATCTGATATTTTAGACGATTAATATCCAGATATCGACATCACGAAAACTGTTTTTCTCTGTTTTTCTTTTTTACTTTTTTTTTTTTATCTCGTTTTATACGCATTTCTTAGTTTAGCTTTGTTTGTCGACAAACATCAAAAGGCTTTAACGACAGCTTAAAAATATGGGGAAAATATTTTAAATGATTTAAAACAAAAGCAAAAACAAGAAGCAAAATATTTAAAATAATATTTTGAAACACAAGAAGAAAAGGCAATATTTGGGACAATTTAATTAAAGTGTACGCGATATGTCATTCTTGATTACTATATATGTTTTGTTTCTATCAACTATGATTTAAGTACAGATATATTTTGGCCTTATTTGTTATTGTAAATCAGGTTATTTTCTGTGTTAGAGGTTAATATCAGGACAATCTGTGCTCTCTAGCCTTGGTTGACAAACACTCTAGGAGAATAACTATGAATTCAGACACGTTTGGGCCTTGCAATAACCACTCCACCTTGCGTTGTGGTGCAGTGAATGTCGTCTCGGAACGAGAAATCGGGGAGCCGAGTTCGAATTCGTTGCATCTACTTACGCGCAACCAGTCTTCCGCAGAAAGCAATGGCAACCTACTGTGGGATAATCTTCTGCCCAGTCAGTCATGTCTCTTTCGAGACATGATCGCCCAAAGCCTGTATCGCGTATGGCACTTAACTGACGCAGTAATAGTAAGAGAAAAACTAATTTTGATTATTGTTTTATTTAGACTAGCTGCTATCAAATTCAATAGAACCCTAATATGACTTATTATTTAAACCATAAGCTCATTATTATAATTATTATAATTATTACGGTCCCAGACTCAATAAGAAATAGATATGCAATACGGAAAAAACTAATGGTGTGTTCGGTATGAACACTAGTTTCACTCCCCAACATTACATTCTTTTTTGTTTTATTATATGAGAAAAACAGATATGGTCGGGTCTGTTTTTATAAGGTACCGTGAGAAAGAGCTTCAGACTAACAAATAGCCATTAGTTGGAATGCATTCCGCCACGTGCAAGCAAATCTCTGAGGAACTTGAGAACAGAAAGAATGTCAACATTTCTCAAATTCGTTCCGCTCTCTACCAATTTTACGTAGTTTTGGTCGTATATCCAAAATGTATGCCAAGAGAATTCATCACTGTCAGAAATTTACGTCTACAGGTCTTCTGACCAGTTATTTATTATCCAATCTAAGCTTTCGGCTTATATATTGTTTGTCCGTGAATTGTTTAATATACTGTTATGTAACTGGCATCTTTGATAATGGTCTATGTTAGCCGAAAGCTTAGACTGGATTATAAAAATAATTATGTATCAATATTGTGATTTTCGTTCTTCATTTAATGATAATGCTGTTGAGCTTATCAGACAATATAAAAAGAATTTACATATAATGAATAAACAAAACTTGTCTATATTATATAATGAAACATGCACCAATATATATATATATATATATATATATATATATATAATTGTTTAATATACTGTAATGTAACTGGCATCTTTGATAATGGTCTATGTTAGCCGAAATATATATATATATATATATATATATATACATATATATATATATATATTATAAATTATGTTTTAGAACATGTACATAATTTTTTCTATATAGGTCCTCTACAATGATATGTTTGTTTCAACGTTGGGTGCCCAACGGTTTCATCAGAAGGAACAGGCAAGAACTGGAATTATCCGCTGTCTATATTTGGTTCATTGTTCTTGTGGGGTTCGTTGGGGTTATTGATAATGAAGGGAATGTGTCTGCCGTGTTGACCGGTAGACTTTTGAAGAACTTGGTGTGTAAGTGCTAAATAGCATTATTTGTTGGAATGTATGTATTTATCGGTCGGGTATATCTTTTGGTTAGAATTTCGAAGAACGTGGTGTGTGGAGAGCTTTGATTACTTGGTCAGTTTTTCCCTTCATTATCAATAACCCCAACCAACCCCATCGATTCGAAGGCGATATATCCTAATACATGGAAAACTTCGTCGACTCTCTATAAATCATCGGAATGATTCCTTTCTCGCCTTCCGTCAGCATGGCAGAAGGTAACCTCCATGAGAGTGATTTGTTGAGCTGTCTCGGACTTACCTTCTTGGTTAACATGAAACTGAAAAACATACAGTACTTTCCAAAAATATTGGACAAGAACTATTTTATCTTTCATAAGGCATCAAAATAAAGTTCAAAATTTTACACCTGTCCTAAAACTTTTGCACACTACCGGTAGTGTGCAAAATTATTAGGACACGGGTAATTTCCATAAAAACCTCACTGAAATTCAAATACGGGGTGAAAAGCCAAGTAAATTGCTAATAAATATTGATTAGTTAAAACCAGTTGAAAAAGAAATATATTAAAAAGAAGCTATTTTTAATCTTTCATATTTTCTAATAAACAAGTTATTTTGAAACTACTCATTATTCTATTATCCTTGGATATGACTGACTTTTTTCTTATTCCCTCCTCTCGAATTGATAAATTTAATTTTATTTCGCAAGACACACTTTGGGAACAAATACAAGCTGTTTGGCAGGAGATACCATTAGATACCTTGAAGAAGCTTGTGATGTCAATGCCTGACAGAATGTCGACTTTGATCAAAGTAAAAGGCTTTATACTAAATATTCAATTTATTTTGTAACAAGTATTTGTTGAGTAAATCAAATAAAATTACTTTAATTAAATTGTTTATTTTTTGTCAATATGTCTCACAAAAGATAAAATAGTTTTTGTCCTAATAATTTTGCACAGTGTTATATGTTGCATCCGTTACTAGGGCTACTGGTAAGAAAGTTCGTTCACTCTGCCATGCTAGACATATTTTCTCCCTTAAATCTAACTTAAATCCACCATTCGTCCATTTTGTAGATATTGTCACCACATAAAATCCTGTGATTCTGCTGTGTGTTTAGAAACTCTTGATAAAATCCAAAGCAGACTCAGCAATATTACTGGTTCTGACCTGATATCTCGGCTTCAGTCACTTTACCACTGCTGTAAAATAGCTTACCTGTGCCTTTTCTACGAATGCTTTCAGGTTGATTGTTAAAATGAACTGTTCGCTATTTGTTGTGGAGTAGTTTTTGCACTGAGGTTTATAATCGTGCTATGTCGGTTGCTAATCGACCTAACGCACCCAAAATTTTAGGAACTTGGTAATCTTCCACTTGTAAACTGACTTCTTAGTATTCGGCTAAACTGCCGACTAATATCTACTGCCTAGTAGTTCTACTGAACTCCAATAGAACTCTAAAGAACACTCTAGAAATGCTAGAGTTAACTTCCTGTTAACTCTTATTAATATAAGAGGTAGAGTCTATTATCTGAGGAATAGGTGTGTTTCATCATAACACTATCATACCTAGACTTTATGAATTTAAGCCGAGCAATAGCATCAAGGTCACATCAATTTACAGCAGTGTTTCACTTCTTTTCTTTTGCTCCTTGCTTTCCAGCTATCATTGATCTTCAAAAACTTAAATGCAATGTCAAGAATTATTTACTATCTTCTTCCCTATTCTTCTATCGTTCATGCTCTTTAATATTTTTTCTCTATTTTTTCTTATTTTAACACTCATTAGCCTTTTGTATATGCCTTACATTGGATATTATGATAAAAAAAATCACAACAAATATTTTAAATTTCTATTCAATAATATTTCTGGTAACGTTTCAAGAGCAGTTATTTTCCGTTGGTTATATTCAGAAAAAGTCCCAATAACTTTCTATTATTGTTTTTCAATTTCTGTTACTTTTTTCTTCATTTCTATGTTAATTCAAACAAGTGTTCATTATTTCTTTCTTATATTCGATAATTTTTCTTGCAACTTTCTGTGTGCACGCGACGCCATTTTTTCTTGCTTATTATTGATTTGTTTGTCCAATCGCTGTGATAATGTATTTTTCACTTGAGTTTACGAGTCTATATTTTTTATCGATTATTTTTCTAATATCGTCTGCAACTATACAATAAATCCCATCGATTTTGGTCTATTTTTCTAGGCACATGTAAATTTCTCCTCTGCAAAAACTACAACATTTTCAAGAGTTTTTTTTTTCTTTTTCTTGATAAATGAAAAACGCCCGCTACAAAATGACAATACGAATAATTGTCTTTTTTTTTTTTTTTTTTGGACTTCAAATTCCAGTTGGGTTTGTTACTTACGTGCAAATACCCTTGAAAACGTATGAAATCATGCCCCCAATAGCTATTGATTAAGTTGTAAGATTTGCAATGGCCAATGCAATATTTACTTGTATAAAACATGACGAATTATTTTATAAAGAAAAATATAATTCGGCTTTAAGTGACAAGCATAGGATTGGTAAGCCGTAAATAAAAATACAATCAATGAATCCAATATTGCTTGTTCAATGACAAAAATAAAATTGCCCAAAGACAAAAAGAACAAATAACTGCTGGAGTGTTTTTATTTCATCTTCAGAAGAACAAACACAACCTATTATTAAGGAACATTTTGTGTCAGCTGATACGCTCTCCGACCTTCTTTGCGTTAGCTGAAGTTCTAAAAGACGAAGTATCGTCACTTTTTTATAAATCCTTCATACGAAAATATTAATCTCTATTGTTATCGAAATTTCATTCAGACCGATGCGTTCTACGGTCTTCCTCTTGTTAGCTCACTGTACTAAGATAAATAGACATTATTTCCTGAATCTATACGTAAAAATGTGTTTGTAGTTTCCATAATTTACTTTGGACCGATGTGCTCTCTGACATTCCTCATATTTCTTTTTTTTTTAATGAAGTCAGACAATATATTTATAATCGTGCTTAAATTTTTTCAGCGATATGTGGGTCTGTGTACTGTTTTTAATCAATTCAGCTAAAGAAAGGCGATAATGCCACTAAGGTATAACTTGCTACTAAGAATATTGAGATTTTAAAAAAATGTTAGAAGAAACCGGAGACCTAATCCTAAACAGGGAAAAAGGAATAGACCTTATAGGCAATGCTAGATGTTTTCTTTTCTGTATTTTCATTATTTAACGAATTGTTTGGTTTTTCTTCAGTGTCCACAAAATTCTAACAAATAGTATATAATAGAATGTAATATAATAGTATGTTTTATAATATAACTGAATTTAATATAATATCATAGAATGAAGTGTAATGGAATAATAGAATAGAATGTACTACAATATAATAAACTGTAATATAATGGTATGTAATATATAATAACATAGAATATAATAGAATTTAATATAATAGAATGTAATAAAGTAGAATATAACAAAACAGAATGGAATAGAACAGAACAGAATTTAATAAAACAGAACAGAATTTAATAAAACAGAGTAGAATGTAACTGAACAGAACAAAATAGAATAGAACAGAATAGAATGTAATAGAGCAGAATAGAATGTAATAGAACAGAATGGAATGCAATAGAACAGAACGGAATGGAATAGAACAGAACGGAATGGAATAGAACAGAATGGAATGCAATAGAACAGAACGGAATGCAATAGAACAGAATGGAATGGAATAGAACAGAATGGAATGTAATAGAACAGAATGGAATGTAATAGAACAGAACGGAATGTAATAGAACAGAATAGAATGTAATAGAACAGAATAGAGTGTAATAGAACAGAATAGAGTGTAATAGAACAGAATAGTGTGTAATAGAACAGAATAGAATATCATAGAACAAAATAGAATAGAACAAAATAGAATAGAACAAAATAGAATAGAACAAAATAGAATAGAACAAAATAGAATATAATAGAACAGAATAGAATAGAACAGAATAGAGTAGAACAGAATAGAATGTAATAGAACAGAACATATCCTTTTATATTCTATTATAATACATTCCATTCTATCATATTATATAAAATGTTATTATATTCTATCATATTATATTTTTAGAATTTCAATATAATATAATAGAATTTTATATAAAACAATAGAATGTAATATAATACAATGCATTTTAATATAACAGAATATAATGGCAAGTAATGGAATACTGATTTCTTCAGTGTCATTTCAATTTGTTCTGCACTCAACTGTATCTTTAGTTGAAATCCTATACTGATAACAAAATCTGAAGAACGAAAAAGGATTCTTCGATACAGAGTGAGAAATATTTTCTTTGAATCTACTAAAGATAAACAAGGCTCGAAAGCCACCCAAGTTAAATGGTTAAAGTCAATAAAATCATTACCTATTAAAAATGCTTATACATCAACGAAAGCAATAGCAACCTACTGCGGAATTATCTTCTGCCCAGTCAGTCATGTCTCTTTCAAGGCATAATCACTCAAAGCGTGTATCACGTATGGCACTTAACGCATTGATATATGAACATTTAAAAATTTCAATTAAAATTAGATAACAGCGATGAAACATTAATTAAGAAACATTATTACAAATTATCATGCAAATTAGATAGCCTAGCTTATATTGCAACCGCAAGGTGTTAGTCGCATTGATAAATAAATAAGCTTTCTGGCTAAAGACAAAATACAGCTGTGTGGGGGCACCTCGAGGTGGTGTAATGGTTAGCAAGCTTGTCTCGCTAGCAATATTGCAATTAAGTTGTGAGTTCGATCCTCACTGGGTGCCCCATACTTTCGGCCTTGTGCCACATCTAAACTGCGCTTAGTAAATTACAATACCTTTGTGTAGACACACTCGAGGTGGTGTAATGGTTAGCAAGCTTGTCTCTCTAGAACTATTGCAATTAAGTAGTGAGTTCAGTCATCACTGGGTACATACTTTCGGCCTTGTGCCACACAAGCTGCGCTTAGTAAATTACAATACAGCTGTGTGGGGGCACCTCGAGGGCAGTAACAATGGTTGTATAGCTTGTCTCTCTAGAACTATTACCCATTAGAAGTAGTGAGTTCGATCATCACTGGGTGCACCCCATACTTTCGGCCTTGTGCCACATCTAAGCTGCGCTTAGTAAATTACAATACAGCTGTGTGGGGGTACCTCGAGGTGGTGTAATGGTTAGCAAGCTTGTCTCTTAGCAATGTACAATTAAGTTGTGAGTTCGATCCTCACTGGGTGCCCCATACTTTCGGCCTTGTGCCACATCTAAGCTGCAGCAATGCATTACAATACAGCTGTGTGGGGGCACCTCGAGGTGGTGTAATGGTTAGCAAGCTTGGCTCTCTAGAACTATTGCAATTAAGTAGTGAGTTCGATCATCACTGGGTACCCCTTACTTTCGGCCTTGTGCCACATCTAAGCTGCGCTTAGTAAATTACAGCTGTGTGGGGGCACCTCGAGGTGGTGTAATGGTTAGCAAGCTTGTCTCGCTAGCAATATTGCAATTAAGTTGTGAGTTCGATCCTCACTGGAGTTATCCCCATACTTTCGGCCTTGTGCCACGTAAACTGTAGCCCCAGTAAATTACAATACAGCTGTGTGGGGGCACCTCGAGGTGGTGTAATGGTTAGCAAGCTTGTCTCTCTAGAACTATTGCAATTAAGTAGTGAGTTCGATCATCACTGGGTACCCCATACTTTCGGCCTTGTGCCACATCTAAGCTGCGCTTAGTAAATTACAATACAGCTGTGTGGGGGCACCTCGAGGTGGTGTAATGGTTAAGCTTGTCTCTCTAGAACTATTGCAATTAAGTAGTGAGTTCGATCATCACTGGGTACCCCATACTTTCGGCCTTGTGCCACATCTAAGCTGCGCTTAGTAAATTACAATACAGCTGTGTGGGGGCACCTCGAGGTGGTGTAATGGTTAGCAAGCTTGTCTCGCTAGCAATATTGCAATTAAGTTGGCAGTTTTCCAGTCCTCACTGGGTGCCCCATACTTTCGGCCTTGTGCCACATCTAAGCTGCGCTTAGTAAATTTTAATACAGCTGTGTGGGGGCACCTCGAGGTGGTGTAATGGTTAGCAAGCTTGTCTCTCTAGAACTATTGCAATTAAATGAAATGAGTTCGATCATCACTGGGTACCCCATACTTTCGGCCTTGTGCCACATCTAAGCTGCGCTTAGTAAATTACAATACAGCTGTGTGGGGGCACCTCGAGGTGGTGTAATGGTTAGCAAGCTTGTCTCGCTATTGTGTGCAATTAAGTTGTGAGTTCGATCCTCACAGGTCCTCCCCATCACGCCTTGACCTTGTGCCACATCTAAGCTGCGCTTAGTAAATTACAATACAGCTGTGTGGGGGCACCTCGAGGGTGGTGCTGTGGTTCACTCAAGCTTGCTTGTCTCTCTAGAACTATTGCAATTAAGTAGTGAGTTCAGTGTCACTAGGGTACCCCATACTTTCGGCCTTGTGCCACATCTAAGCTGCGCTTGTAGTAATTACAATACAGCTGTGTGGGGGCACCTCGAGGTAGTGTAATGGTTAGCAAGCTTGTCTCGCTAGCAATATTGCAATTAAGTTGTGAGTTCGATCCTCACTGGGTGCCCCATACTTTCGGCCTTGTGCCACATCTAAGCTGCGCTTAGTAAATTACAATACAGCTGTGTGGGGGCACCTCGAGGTGGTGTAATGGTTAGCAAGCTTGTCTCTCTAGAACTATTGCAATTAAGTAGTGAGTTCGATCATCACTGGGTACCCCATACTTTCGGCCTTGTGCCACATCTAAGCTGCGCTTAGTAAATTACAATACAGCTGTGTGGGGGCACCTCGAGGTGGTGTAATGGTTAGCAAGCTTGTCTCGCTAGCAATATTGCAATTAAGTTGTGAGTTCGATCCTCACTGGGTGCCCCATCTTTTCGACCTTGTGCCATCTAAGCTGCCTTAGTAAATTACAATACAGCTGTGTGGGGGCACCTCGAGGTGGTGTAATGGTTAGCAAGCTTGTCTCTCTAGAACTATTGCAATTAAGTAGACGAGTTCGATCCTCACTGGGTGCCATACTTTCGGCCTTGTGCCACATCTAAGCTGCGCTTAGTAAATTACAATACAGCTGTGTGGGGGCACCTCGAGGTGGTGTAATGGTTAGCAAGCTTGTCTCGCTAGCAATATTGCAAGGTAAGTTGTGGTTCGACCCTCACTGGGTGCCCCATACTTTCGGCCTTGTGCCACATCTAAGCTGCGCTTAGTAGGGTACAATACAGCTGTGTGGGGGCACCTCGAGGTGGTGCTGGCGGTTAGCAAGCTTGTCTCTCTAGAACTATTTTAATTAAGTAAGTAGGTTCGATCATCACTGGTACCCCATACTTTCGGCCTTGATATACATCTAAGCTGCGCTTAGTAAATTACAATACAGCTGTGTGGGGGCACCTCGAGGTGGTGTAATGGTTAGCAAGCTTGTCTCGCTAGCAATATTGCAATTAAGTTGTGAGTTCGATCCTCACTGGGTGCCCCATACTTTCGGCCTTGTGCCACGTCTAAGCTGCGCTTAGTAAATTACAATACAGCTGTGTGGGGGCACCTCGAGGTAGTGCTCTAAATGGTTAGCAAGCTTGTCTCTCTAGAACTATTGCAATTAAGTAGTGAGTTCGATCATCACTGGGTACCCCATACTTTTGACGCGTATGCCACATCTAAGCTGCGCTTAGTAGAAATTCTAATACAGCTGTGTGGGGGCACCTCGAGGTGGTGTAATGGTTAGCAAGCTTGTCTCGCTAGCAATATTGCAATTAAGTTGTAAGGTTCGATCCTCACTGGGTGCCCATACTTTCACCGGCCTTGTGCCACATCTAAGCTGCGCTTAGTAAATTACAATACAGCTGTGTGGGGGCACCTCGAGGTGGTGTAATGGTTAGCAAGCTTGTCTCTCGAACTATGCAATTAAGTAGTGAGTTCGATCCTCACTGGGTGCCCCATACTTTCGGCCGCGCATGCATCTAAGCTGCGCTTAGTGAGTACAATACAGCTGTGTGGGGGCACCTCGAGGGTGAACAATGGTTAGCAAGCTTGTCTCTCTAGAACTATTGCAATTAAGTAGTGAGTTCGATCATCCTGGTGCCCCATGCACCCGGCCTTGTGCAACATCTAAGCTGCGCTTAGTAAATTACAATACAGCTGTGTGGGGGCACCTCGAGGTGGTGTAATGGTTAGCAAGCTTGTCTGTAGCAATATTGCAATTAAGTTGTGAGTTCGATCCTCCTTTCGTTCCCCGCTACTTTCGGCCTTGTGCCACATCTAAACTGCGCTTAGTAGTACAATACAACTGTGTGGGGGCACCTCGAGGTGGTGTAATGGTTAGCAAGCTTGTCTCGCTAGCAATGTTGCAATTAAGTTGTGAGTTCGATCCTCACTGGGTGCCCCATACTTTCGGCCTTGTGCCATCTAAGCTGCGCTTAGTAAATTACAATACAGCTGTGTGGGGGCACCTCGTAAGGGTGAATTGTAATGGTTAGCAAGCTTGTCTCTCTAGAACTATTGCAATTAAGTAGTGAGTTCGATCATCACTGGGTACCCCATACTTTCGGCCTTGTGCCATCTAAGCTGCGCTTAGTAAATTACAATACAGCTGTGTGGGGGCACCTCGAGGTGGTGTAATGGTTAGCAAGCTTGTCTCGCTAGCAATATTACCGTCCAGTTGTGAGTTCGATCCTCACTGGGTGCCGCGGCCTTGTGCCACATCTAAGCTGCGCTTAGTAAATTACAATACAGCTGTGTGGGGGCACCTCGAGGTGGTGTAATGGTTAGCAAGCTTGTCTCTCTAGAACTATTGCAATTAAGTAGTGAGTTCGATCATCACTGGGTACACATACTTTCGGCCTTGTGCCACATCTAAGCTGCGCTTAGTAAATTACAATACAGCTGTGTGGGGGCACCTCGAGGTGGTGTAATGGTTAGCAAAGCTTGTCTCGCTAGCAATATTGCAATTAAGTTGTGAGTTCGATCCTCACTGGGTGCCCCATACTTTCGGCCTTGTGCCACGTCTAGCTGCGCTTAGTAAATTACAATACAGCTGTGTGGGGCACCTCGAGGTGGTGTAATGGTTAGCAAGCTTGTCTCTCTAGAACTATTGCAATTAAGAAATGACTGAGACGATCATCACTGGGTACCCCATACTTTCGGCCTTGTACCCATCTAAACGCTAGCAGTAAATTACAATACAGCTGTGTGGGGGCACCTCGAGGTGCGGTGTAATGGTTAGCAAGCTTGTCTCGCTAGCAATATTGCAATTAAGTTGTGAGTTCGATCCTCACTGGGTGCGCTATACTTTCGGCCTTGTACCCACATCTAAGCAGCAATGATTACAATACAGCTGTGTGGGAGCACCTCGAGGTGGTGTAATGGTTAGCAAGCTTGTCTCTCTAGAACTATTGCAATTAAGTAGTGAGTTCGATCATCACTGGGTACCCCATACTTTCGGCCTTGTACATCTAAGCTACGCTTAGTAAATTACAATACAGCTGTGTGGGGGCACCTCGAGGTGGTGTAATGGTTAGCAAGCTTGTCTCGCTAGCAATATTGCAATTAAGTTGTGAGTTCGATCCTCACTGGGTGCCCCATACTTTCGGCCTTGTGCCACATCTAAGCTGCGCTTAGTAAATTACAATACAGCTGTGTGGGGGCACCTCGAGGTGGTGTAATGGTTAGCAAGCTTGTCTCTCTAGAACTATTGCAATTAAGTAGTGAGTTCGATCATCACTGGGTACCCCATACTTTCGGCCTTGTGCCACATCTAAGCTGCGCTTAGTAAATTACAATACAGCTGTGTGGGGGCACCTCGAGGTGGTGTAATGGTTAGCAAGCTTGTCTCGCTAGCAATATTGCAATTAAGTTGTGAGTTCGATCCTCACTGGGTGCCCCATACTTTCGGCCTTATGCCACATCTAAGCTGCGCTTAGTAAATTACAATACAGCTGTGTGGATATTTACCTCTCATCTCCTCCTCGCACTCGTAGAGGCGACACAAGGTCAGGTTTTTACGTGGGTTCGGGCACCCGTGCAAAAAGAGGTAAAAGGCTAGAATTAACCCAGTCCCGCAACCGCTGGTTGTACTGGCGATTACCGATCCGCCCCTTTTATGCAATGGGGTGGCGTCGCCTCGGGACACTGTTTCCCAGGACCGGGTACCTCTCAGTATAATTTTCCTGAAATGCGCATATTTTTATCGGGTGAACGGGTTCTGCTAACATGTTATTTTAATATTTGTTATATTTTCGTTTTATATTGTGGGTTTCACCCTCCTCCTCATTTCATATCGTTCATATATTTTTATATTATGTTAAAAGAAAAAAGACATTTGAACAATGTATATATAAATGATATCTTGATGCTATGACATGAGTCTTTTTGAAGTTTCCCTGTGAATGTTTGGTATGTGCTGCTATTAACGTCGGTTCTCTGTGCAGGGCCTGGAAGTTGTTTTTGTCTGAATCTATCCTGCACATATATAAATCTACTGCCACATCTGGTCGGGTGCCCCTGCTATTCTCCTCGGGGTTTTTGACAAAATACAACGGAGAGTCTGTAATGTAATCGATACCGACTTGGCAGACCGGCTGCAGTCACTGTCACCGGCGTGACGTGGCTTCACTGTGCCTCTTCTATAAATACTTTCACGGCATCTGCTCCGATGAACTTAGATAACTGGTGCCCCCTAAGTACGAATTTGCACGAGATACTAGATTAGCAACTAGGTCGCACCCTTTTACAGTGAAACCGATAAAATGCAACCGTATCTTCTACTCTAATAGCTTCTTTTCTCGCACTTCCCGCCTGTGGAATTCCCTTCCATATACTTTCTTCCTCGTCAGCTAAAATCTCCTGGAGTTGAAATGTAAGGTCAATAGACACCTAACACACTAACTCGCATCCATTCTCTCAAACATTCTTCCCATCTACCCAACCCTCATCCTCGTTATCCTTACCCGTCTATCACCTTCTTCTGACATTTCCTATATCTAACCACTCTTTCTCATCACTTTCCCCAATATAACCCCATGCGCAATAGTTGCAGTGGAATGCCTTGCTTGTGGTGAAATGATATAAAAAAATGTGTAGGCATAAATAGTGATTGATAAGCTTTGTGGCAAATGAGTAAATTGTTAAGAATGAATGTGTCTAGGATTGTTAATATTAACTAAGTTTATCTGCTTTCACTTCGAACTTGTACCATATTGTTATATAGCAATATACAACAAACACGCATATATATAAAAATATACAGTTATTTTTATTAATGACGATGAACCGTGTAGCACAGGGAACAGAGAGTGAGAGAGCGCGCTTCTAAGGGGCTGACGGGGGAGTCGTCGTATCTGTTGCTCCTCTGGTCTGGTCTGGCTCTCTCGTCTGCCTCTGTCTCTGTCTCGTCTCTCTGTCTGAAATCCGTGCGCCGAGGTCTTTTTATAATCTCCAAACCGGGACTTCCGGATTTTGCCTTGCCCACGCACGCCCACGTAATTCTCAGAGACACCTGTTCTGTCTGATCTTGTAGCCATTTCCGCTACTGCCGGAAATAAGGTCAAACAAACATCCGTTCCTTTCAACGACCGGAAAACAACCCCGCTTGCAACAGCCTTCTTCTCGGGTGGGGCCAGGTTGTTATATTACATTCCTCGCCCACCCATTTTCCAAAATGTTCACCTAAGAACATTTTAAGCGCAACACCCTCACTCTCCTCCCCATGCCACACAAGCCCGACAATAGTATAAAACATGTGCACGCCAAAACAACAAAACATGTGCATGCCGAAACAAAAAAACAACAAAAAAATATATAGGGGAGCCTACATCGGCAACCCAACAATGTTCGTGTCCATCTTGAAAATTGTTCTACCAGCTCGATGTTTCATTGTTTTTTGTTTTTTGTTTTTTTTCTTTCTTTTTTTTCCTCTTTTTTTTTTTTTTTTTTTTTTTAATATCCATTTTCACAGAATTGGGCAAAGTTCTTAAAAATGTTCATTTTCTTTCTCGACTCTGTCCATAAGCGTAGACACCTCGATGCATAACCACGTGATTATAGGCGGTAATCGCGCCCCAGTTTCCAAACTAACATCGAGTAAATGACCTTTGACCAACACCATGCGTGCCTCTGCTCGAGTTTATTGTTACACATGTAACTTAATTTAATTTAATTTCAAACATACTATGTTTGAACACAGAAAAATGGCCATTATCTGCCGTACATATCATTCATAGTCTGACCGAGAAATGTTCAATAGAAAATGAAGAAAATTACCCTGATTCCAACGTTAATCCGCATGCAATTTACTTGTGGAGGATTAGAGGTTTCATCTATATTAATTTAGTCTAAAAAAATGGACCCGTGACTCGTAGTTCCTTAGTTTGTACAATGTTTTCTATTCCTTGAACTACTTCCTCTGGATTCGAGTCCAAGCATATCTGATTTGTTGACATATCTCTGTTTAACGCAGAGACATTTGAGTGTTGAACACCCGTTGACCCCAGAGTACTATTCACAACGGATAACTCCCTTTCCTTTTCCGAAGCACTGTTGCTTTTTTCACACTTAAAAATCCGCTTCCTAGCTATTATTCCAAGGATTATCATAACGCCGACCACGCCAGCAATGACTCCTATCGTCAACTTCTTCGGGAGTTCTTCATATCCTTCACTAAATCTTTCCATATCTATCTGTTCCAAGGTATTTACTAGTTTTCAGAAATTAATATATCTTCAAAAGATATTTCCCAAGTCACATAAATGAAAATTCACAGAGGATGTTGAATTGATGGGAACCTGCACAAAAGCATAATTCACAACCATAGAAATGTAAATCATTTTGTAGTGTACAGTCCAAAAAAAACCTAACACTGCACAACCCAACGAAAACATTGTTATCAACAAGTTAATCCAATTATCCACTTTAAAGAGTAGAAGAAACTTCCTTTACATGATTTTACATTTCACTTACTCAATAAAAGTAAGATTAATTAAGCAACATACCAGTAAACTCACTTCACATATATGGTAAAATATTAACAACAAAAATAAATCATTAACTCAGATGTTTTATACTTACAGATAGGTAAATATCTCAACTTTAACACTCCTGTCAACTTTAACACCCCCGTCAACCCCAAACCTATGCGCTACTCTCTACATGTAGTCCTTTCACCCCCTCCGTTCTACCCTGAATGCGTTTGACACCAACAATCCACATTTCTCAATGGCAAAAGTATGCATTTTTTTTTCTAACTGGACTTATTATAAACACGAGCAGAGAACACACACACACTATCAAATCAATGAGTCACCTACATGCTATATATTTTCGTCTTCTTTTTTTCTTTCTATCTGGTAGTTTTAAGTCCGTTGAATTTTCAATCGTTGCCGTGGTAACCAGCTCGTATCTATCTGTTTTGTTGTCTCAAAACAGCAAGTCACTTAGGCACCAAATAAACGTCTGTTATATAGCAATATACAACAAACACGCATATATATAAAAATATACAGTTATTTTTATTAATGACGATGAACCGTGTAGCACAGGGAACAGAGAGTGAGAGAGCGCGCTTCTAAGGGGCTGACGGGGGAGTCGTCGTATCTGTTGCTCCTCTGGTCTGGTCTGGCTCTCTCGTCTGCCTCTGTCTCTGTCTCGTCTCTCTGTCTGAAATCCGTGCGCCGAGGTCTTTTTATAATCTCCAAACCGGGACTTCCGGATTTTGCCTCGCCCACCTGTTCTGTCTGCCTCTTGTAGCCATTTCCGCTACTGCCGGAAATAAGGTCAAACAAACATCCGTTCCTTTCAACGACCGGAAAACAACCCCGCTTGCAACAGCCTTCTTCTCGGGTGGGGCCAGATTGTTATATTACAATATCAGTTGCATTATGTTATGAGGTCTTGTTTTTTATCTTTTGTTTATGTATCTACTGCAGTATAGCCCGGCGTTGCTCGGGTGTAATGAAAGCTTTAAAACTAATCCATGGTCCTGGAGCTCAGACTCTTTGGACGTTGGCATGAAAGACTAAAAATCAATATTTGTTTCCAGTTAAAGCGAAAAAGGAGACTGAAAGAAAAATGAATAGCTGTAAGTCAAATTTTGATTTTCTGGTATCGATATCAAATAAGTTTTTTTCCTCGTAAATTGAATTTTGAAGGCGAAATATGTCCTCGGAGTAAATGATATCATGGCTGAGACTAAGAACTACAATTATACCTACTTAGATCCAAACCCGAAGCAAAAACTAAAATCAAAGGGCTGAAAAAATACATATATAGAGGCAGATAAACAGACACACACAAACATCTTGCATTTTATATATATTATCGATCTTCTGCACTATTGTAAGAACTGCAACTTTGAAAGTTCTGAATGTCGTTTCTTATGTCTTTGTCTATGAGTGTATCAAATTTGATTAAAATCGGACCATTTCTTCTATAACCCGTTTTATTCGATTTTAGATATCTATCTGGGGAACCTTGACACAAAACCTTGCTAAGGACACTCGCAGACGCTTATAGTACAACTGTGTAAATTTTCATGAAAATCGGTTCAGCCGTTTTGGAGTCTAGAGATAACGAACACAGAGACAGAGAGAGAGAGAGAGAGAGAGAGAGAGAGAGAGAGAGTTAGAGTTCCAATGATAAATATGTTTAGATATGGATGTGTGGAGTTGTGTAACGATATCAGCTCGGAATAAAAAAATCGGAGAGTCAAATTAGTTTCATTCCCTTACGGATAAATACCCTCGGGAAAGAATCATGATTGCCTCATCCTGTATCATTGTAGGACACTTATGTGGCTGATTCGATTGACAATTAGTGTGAAAAGCCAAGTAAATTGCTAATAAATATTGATTATTTAAAACCAGTTGTAAAAGAAATATATTAAAAAAAAGTGATATTTAATTTTTCATATTTTCTAATAAACAAATTATTTTGAAACTACTCATTATTCTATTATTATGTGACTGACTTTTTTCTTATTCCCTCCTCTCGATTTGATAAATTTAATTTTATTTCGCGTGACACATTTTGGGAACAAATACAAGCTGTTTGGCAGGAGATACCATTAGATACCTTTGAAGAAGCTTGTGATGTCAATGCCTGACAGAATGAAGGCTTTGATCAAAGCAAAAGGCTATAATACTAAATATTAAAAAGATTTTGTAACAAGTATTTTTCTTGATAAAGCATTTGTTGAGTAAATCAAATAAAATTATCTGAATTAAATTGTCTGTCAATATGTCTCATAAAAGATAAAATAGTTTTTGTCCTAATACTTTTGCACAGTGTTATATGTTGCATTCGTTACTAGGGCTACTGGTAAGAAAGTTCGTTCACTCTGCCTTGCTAGACATATTTTCTCCCTTAAATCTAACTTAAATCCACCATTCGTCCATTTTGTAGATATTGTCACCACATCAAATCCTGTAATTCTGCTGTGTGTTTAGAAACTCTTGATAAAATCCAAAGCAGACTCAGCAATATTACTGGTTCTGACCTGATATCTCGGCTTCAGTCACTTTACCACTGCTGTAAAATAGCTTACCACTGCTGTAAAATAGCTTACCTTTTCTACGAATGCTTTCAGGTTGATTGTTAAAATGAACTGTTCGCTATTTGTTGTGGAGTAGTTTTTGCACTGACATTTATAATCGTGCTATGTCGGTTGCTAATCGACTTAACGCACCCAAAATGTTAGGACCTTGGTAATCTTCCACTGTAAGCTGACTTCTTAGTATTCGGCTAACTGCCGACAAATATTAACTGTCTAGAAGTTCTACTGAACTTCCAATAGAACTCTAAATAACTCTCTAGAATTCCAATATTTACCCTTCTCCCCCACTTGAGAGAGATGTGACACAAGGTATTTTTTTTAACGTGGAGACCTCTCTAGAACTCCTAGAGTTAACTTCCTGTTAACTCTTATTAATATAGTAGGGAGAGTCCATTATCTGAGGAATAGGTGTGTTTCACTATAACACTATCATACCAAGACTTTCTGAATTTAAGCCCAGCAGAAGATTAGCATCAAGGTCTCATCAATTTACAGTAGAGTTATATGCAGTGTATTACGTCTTGATAATGTTGTAGTCGTCAAGATAACATATGTGTTAGGGTTTCCGAATAATTCGTGCCGCTTTTTAGTCGTTTAGGTTTTCAACACGTTAGAACACGTCAAATTTATCGACAGACATAACATGCATATTTTTCTGATTAGAGCATACTTTTAAACTATCTCTTGAGATCTCCTGAGAAAGTAATTTTAGAATTACTTATTTTATGCCAGTTTTACTTGTGCGATGTGGTGCAGTGGATATCGGCTCGGAACGAGAAATCAGGGAGCCGAGTTCGAATTCCAGCTGAATTCACTGTATTCACTTACGCGCAAATACCCTTGGAAAAGGTATTAATCCGTTATTTCCCTCCAATTATGGGTGAAATAAGAAGAAATATTGGGTTGTATAGCCTTGGTCGGCAACCAGTCTACCGCAGAAAGCAATGGCAACCTACTGCAGAATAATCTTCTGCCCAGTCAGTCACGTCTCTTTCGAGACATGATCGCCCAAGCGTGTATCACGTATGGCACTTAACTGACTGACTGACATCCCTATGGAATGAAAGATTTTACGGTGCATTTTAGACACTGATTTTTTATAACCATAAAGGGAAAAAAGAAAAAATAACTCACAAGCAACAACAAAAAGTATGTGCTGTTTATGGTGAAGGTGCTTTAACAAACTGAACTGTACAAAAGTGTTTAGAGCTGGTGATTGTAGCATTATTGATACAGAACGCTCAAGTTGACTCTCACAACATGGCGACCAACACGAGGATTGTCAGAAGCAGTAAATTTTTAAAAGTCCACTATCCATGAGCACTTTGGGAAGCTTCGATGTTTGGGTACCTTCCTTTTCCTTTTGCCTTGTTCTTTCAAGACGTAAGCGATCATGGTCTTCCATGGCTCCCTATTCGTCGTGGCTTTTAACACACTTTCACCTGTAACAATTCACAACCCCCGTCCTGTCATCCACCTGCTCAGGCCCTTCAAATAAGTTATCCGCTACTTTCCTCTGTCTCTTTTTTCCCCTCTATCTGGCCTGATGGTCTAAGGTTCTACATGCTCTCCTTCCTCATTGCATGTCCCAGGAACTTTAGTTGTCTCTTCCTGATTCTCAATATTAATATACTTTTTTTGTTCCTATCCTTTCCAAATCCTAATCATTGCTCACATGCTCGGACCATGATATCCGCAACATCCTTCTGTAGAACCACATTTCAGCTGCTTCAAGTTTTTCCTTTATCTTTGATGATATTGTCCAACATTACATGATCTGAATGAAAAGAATCTTTTGGATCGCATTTCTATCTGTGCTTTGCTGCATGAACTCAATGAAAATGGATTCTTTTTAAGCAACTTGTGATGGGTGATGAAAAACTGATCGTTTACAACAATGTTCAGCGAAAAAGATCCTTGGGATAAATTACATGAGCCAACTTTAGCCACCTCAAAACCAGGTATTCATCTTAAGAAATTTATACTCTGCACCTGGTGAGACTGGAAAACAAATCCTGTACTATGAGCTTCTGCCAACTAACCTACTCCCCCACTGGAGGGAGTTGTGACACAAGGTCAGTTTTTAAGGTGGGGAGCCTGAGCGCGTACGCTGAGGCCATTGGTAAAAAATTACCCGACCACCGTATACGCGGTAACTGAGTACAAAGCAGGTATTAGTTCGTCATGCTTGTCCAAGCTGGTCATTGCTTGTCAAACCAGACCGGCGAGCAAAAGTGAGTATCTGAGAACAGATATTACACTTTGATCCTGCCCGACGGGCCTCAGAAATAAAATGACCCCAGTGCATTGAATAATGTTGCCATATCTGGTTGGGTGCCCCTGCTATTCTCCTTGGGCTTCTCGACAAGGTACAGCGGTGGGTCTGTAATGTGATCGATACTGACTTGGCAAACCGCCTGCAGTCTCTCTCTCACCGGGCGCGACGTGGCTTCCCTGTGTCTCTTCTATAAATACTTCCATGGCTTCTTCTCCGATGAACTTAGATCACTGGTGCCCCCTAGGTTCGAATTTACACGAGATACTAGATTAGCAACTAGATTCCACCCTTTTACAGTGAAACCGATAAAATGCAACCGCAACTTCTACTCCAACAGTTTCTTTTCTCGTACTTCCCGACTGTGGAATTTCCTTCGACATGACTGCTTCCCCGACGGCTACAATCTCCAGGAGTTTACATGTAAGGTCAATCGACACCTCCTAACACAATAACTCGCTTCCATTCTTTCAAACACTCTTCCCACCCAATCCATCTATCTATCACCCCACTTCTGACATTTCCTATATCTAAGCACTCTTTCTATTTACCTTCCCCTATGTTTTCCCAAAGGCAATAGTGGCAATGGAATGCCTTGCGTGGAGTAAAATGATTAAAAAAAAAAAAAAAAAAGTATTTGCTCATAGCTGAGAACTTAACAGGTGCTACCATCTCCCGGGTCAGGTTTAAGTTGCGAACAACAGCAGTTAAGTGGTGGTTCCATGCTCCTCACGACCTCCAAATCAGAGGCCTTGCTGCCGGATGCAGTTTACCGTCATAACCAGGATCTGAAAAGTACTGCTCACATCTGCACAAGTTAAAGTAAGTAATTCAAGCAAATTGTCCAGAATTAGCGAACGGGTTGTTTTTTTATCAGAATAATGCCAAACCTCACGTTTCTTTTCAGACGCAGCAAAAATTGTTGTGATGTGTTCCTATACCCGCAATGTTCAGACATTATTCCTTCAAAACTTCATTTATTAAGGTCGTTGCTAAATAGTCTCAATGTTAAAAAATTTTATTCTTTGGATGATATAGAAAACCACATTATGATTTCTTTCTGTTTCTATTTGCCGAAAAACCGCTAAAATTCTTGGAAAATGTAATCTTTAAATCGTAAATTTTTGTTTTGTTCCCCGAAGGCCTTTACCCCGTCAAATCTTTCCTCAACTTCCTTACGTGCAAATGTATATGTTGAACTCAAATCGGTAATTGTTTATTGAAGAAACTTACGTTTTTTCCTGCTATCGACCAGATAAAATCGGACTATATCTCACCCCTTACCACGGTTCTCATATCTGATTCACCGTTATATTTGTTTCGGGCTGTTTACTTCCTTTGAGCAGATATTCCGCGATTTGTTTTTCTTTTCTTGCGCTTCCCGCCTGTGGAACTCCCTTCCACAAGTCAGCTTTCCCGACAGTTACAATCTCCAGGTGTTTAAATGTAGGGTCAATAGACACCTCCTATCACACTAACTCCCAACTATTCTCACAACACTCTCATCTACCCAACCCTCATTCTCGGTATCCTTACCCGCCTATCACCCACCCTCTGTCATTTCCTATATTTAACCAGCCTTTCTCCACTCTACGTAGCCCCCTGCACAGTAGTGGCAGTGACATGCCTTGCTCGGGGTGAAACGCTAATAAAAAAAAATAAAAGGTTCGGAAGTCAATTTCCGCGTAGTAATTACAAAAAGGAAGTAAATTGGTCGAAAGATCGGCAAACTACGCGTGAAGTCATTCTGCAGTGAATAACATTTTTTGAAGCCTGTTTACGGGGTGAGATAAATAGCGAAAAGAAGTTCGATATTTTTCTGGTTGTAAACTTGAAAAAAGGTAGGTTTCGTCAATAAACAATTATCGATTTGAGTTCATCATTTACATTAGCACGGAAATAGGGATGTTTTGGAAACATTTGACGGGGTAAAATTTACCCTTTAAATGAAAAGAAAAAGGAACAAAGGATGTGAAAAAAAAAGTGGGGGGTTCATATATAGTTGAAGAACTATTTAAAGACATAATTTTCTTTTATGTTTTAATTTCCATTCAGAATCGGCATGAGTATCAACTTAGAGATTCAGTTCAAAATTCCCTGAAGTTTACACAGATCGATGGACAATTGATGAAAGCCGGGAACACAACAACCGAGATTGTGTGATAATAACAATAAAATGAGGATAATAATCCGAGTGTAAATAATAACTTGTTATCCACAGAAATCCAGACATATTTTTGTAAAAAATTATAGAATTATAGGAATTACTAAAATAATGCTTCATAAAAATTCACAAGTGTAGATTATCTTCGTATTTAATATACTTGGAGTTTTGAGGTCAAAGGAATTCAAAGAGTATAATAACAATATAGATAGGGATATTCTTCTTCTTCTATGTGCCCTGTCCCTTCGGAACGTAGGCGATCATGGTTCTCCATGTCTCCCTATCCCTTGTGGCTTTTAGTATGTTTGCTCCTGTTGCTCCTGGCAACCCCCGTTCCGTCATCCACCTGATCAGACCCTGCAAATATGTTATCCGATGTCTTCCTCTGTCTCTCTTTCCTTCTATCTGACTAGTCAGTATCAGGTTCTCCAGACTCCTTCCTCGTTGCGTGTCCCAGGAACTTCACTTGTCTCTTCCTGATGCTCAGTATCAATTTCCTTTTTGTTGCCATTCTTTCCAACACCTCATCGTTGCTTGCATGCTCAGTCCACGATATCCGTAGCATCCTTCTGTAGAACCACATTTCGGCCGCTTCCAGTTTTTTCCTCATTTTCGATGATATTGTCCAGCATTCACAGCCGTATTGAAGAACTGACATCACGTAGCAGTCCAGCACTCTTTTGTTTGTTTCTATTGAGATTTTCCTGTGTGTTAGTATTTTGCTCATCTTCTGGAACGCGTCCTTTTGCCATGCCAATTCGCCTTCGGATCTCCGTGTCGCACTTTCCATCTCCTGTTAGAACAATATTAGTCTGAATAAATGTAATTATTATAGGGTGGTAGGAAAAAAATGATGTTTTTAAAATAATTTAGTCAATGGGTGTTGAATTAAATACAAATATTGAATAATTTTTTGTTATTATTTTCATTAGTTTGAAAAAAATGAATTGAAATTATCATAAATCAGCCGAGGTATATACCTGAAGAATGCCGGGGAAAGACTTAAACATTGTGATAACACCCATAAAGTTAGTGATATTAGTCTGGCTGTAAATAATGCGAAATACAATGGAGTGTCAGAAAACAAAAACTAGTTTTGTATAAAATGTTTTGGTCAATGATGATCGGATTAAAATAAAATGTTGGGTGACGATAGGAGTGGGACTGATATTTAAAATAATAATTGTCATAACGAAGACGGAATTCACAGAAGTGAAATAAAATTTAGAAGGAAAAGAAACACATACAGTGCTAAGAATAAAACGGAAACAAATATATGGTTAAGAATAAAAGGAAAAGAAAATGAAAAAAAATATCTACAAAAAATATACATAAAAACAAAAACAATAATAAAGTCGCCATCCTTTCTTCTAATTCAATCTTATTGTTCTGAAATCATTCGTCTCTTTCATCACCGACCGATCCTCCTCAATGTAATTAAGCATATTAATAACACACTTCGTTATTGCGTTGTCTTAGTGATGCACACAAAAATGGCAATACAAAGAACATTAAAAAAATAACAGGGATGAAAGAGAAAATAAACAGAGATTATATATATATATATATATATATGTGTGTGTGTGTATATATATGTTAATGATAAAATTAAAGCAAAAAATATAGCAATGGAAAACATGAAAGAAATAGTCAAAAACAATAATCTTATATTAAAAAAATGAATGATTGGAAAGAAATAGGTAGAGAAATTCGAGAAAAAATGTCCAATATTTATATTATTCTCATTATTACTATAACCATCACTATTATTATTACTATTATTATTGTTATTATTATTGTTATTGTTATTGTTATTGTAGTAGTAGTAGTAGTAGTAGTGATCTTCATGGTCACTGTATTAGTTTTAGTAATGCTAATAATAGAAGCCTTGGTTTCATTGGCGAATCGGGGAAGAAAAGCAATAACATGTAAATTATGATGCAATGAAGAAACGGTGGAAAAATATGAAGACATTTTTTACCATCTCTTAACATGGCACCAAAATATATGGCGTAGGAAAAATGATTTTTTATTCGATTATCTGATTTGTTTTCAACAATTTACAGGTTATTTAAAGACAAAAGATACTTTTAGGTTCTAAGAATTATTAAAAAAGAAATAATGTTTTAATCTACTTAAACCATAGCTTTTGAAAGGAGACATGAATTTATATTTTTCTAAAGGTTATTTTCTCGCAAATTAATACAACGAACACGACCAGAAATAGAACTCGGCTCTCTGTAAGCAAAAAGAAAGAAACCTAATAAATATTTTAATAATAATAATAATAACAATAGAGTGGGCTAATATATACACTGAACAATGTTCAAACACTGTGGAAAATATGTAAACAAACACTAGTATGAACATCCCCCAGCACCGGTTACAGAAATAGAAGATGTCACCATTCTATGGAATTACACCATCTACACAGACAAAAAAATTGAAACAAATAGGCCGGACATTATTGTTAAAAAGCAGAAAGAAAAAAGCTTCCTATTAATTGATATGGCTTGTCCAGCAGATTGTAACTTGGCAACCAAGGAATTCGAAAAACTGTCAAAATATAAAAACCTGGGAATTGAAATAGAAAAAATGTGGAAATTGAAAACAAGTGTCGTGCCAGTGATAGTAGGTGCACTTGGAATGAAAAAAAAAAAGAAATGCAAAAAAAAAAAAAAAAAAAAAAACATTGAAAGAATCCCTGGAAACCCCAGCTTAAGATATACAAAAATTGTCTTGTTAAATACAGCCCACACACTAAAGAGAACATTGTCTATGTAACAACCCCAGGGATGTTATGGGAGATAGAAAAAACATGAACTGGGGCCATGACAGTACACCACAACCTGCCATAGGTCTTCCTGCTGACTTGCTTGGTAGTGCGACTATAGCAGAAATCGAATTATGATAAAAAAAGACACAATAATAATAATAATAATAATAATAATAATAAGATATACAAAAAATTGTCTTATTAAGTACAGCCCACACACTAAGGAAAACTTTATCTATGTAATGCTAGGGATGATAGGGAAGATAGCAAAACATGAAATGGAGCCATAACAACACGCCACGACCTGCCTTAGGTCTCCCCGCAGACTTGGTTGGTAGTGAGACCAAAGCAGAAATCGAAATATGATGAAAAATGACATAATAATAATAATGTAGCTTTGAAAATCTTTAAAATTACAAGGATATTGAAGTGGAAATCTTAAATATGTGATACGTGAGGATATGAATAATTTCCGTTGCACATGGCAGATGATTCAGTGCTGATAGCAGACACGCAAAGGAAACTTCAAGACATCTCACAGACAGGAGTTTAAAAAAGCGGAAAGAAAACTGAATGCATGGTCATCAGTAAAAAAGAGAAGCACAGAATGCCAACTAAAAGTCGCGGATACTGGGATCAAGCAGAGAGAGAAATTAAAATACATGGGAAGCCTTCTGGCAGAAGACGAAAAGTGCGACACTGAGATCCGACGACGCACTTGGCATCGACAAAGAAGCATTCCAAAAATTTAATTGGAGTAGATAGATCTATCTATCGCCCAGTTCACACTCCACCCACGTCTATTGACCAGGTTAAGAGGCTCATCCCTTGTTCCCTGTTTAGGATGTGGTTTCCGGCTTTCTCTTTTGCAATCTTCTCACTTTTTTTTTTCAATTGGAGTAGATAGATCTATCTATCGCCTGGTTCACACTCCACCCACGTCTATTGAACAGGTTAAGAGGCTCATCCCTTGTTCCCTGTTTAGGATGTGGTTTCCGGCTTTCTCTTTTCAAATCTTCTCACTTTTTTTTTCAATTGGAGTAGATAGATCTATCTATCGCCCGGTTCACACTCCACCCACGTCTATTGAACAGGTTAAGAGGCTCATCCCTTGTTCCCTGTTTAGGATGTAGTTTCCGGCTTTCTCCTTTCCAATCTTTTCACTATTACGTAGCCCTCTGCACATCAGTGGCGTTACCGCCTTGCTCGGGGTGATACGATTAAAAAAAAAAAAAAAATCAACATGCATTTTCTCTATAAACATTTTTCTTCTCACAAATATGTTATTGTGATCAGTTAACAAAATTTCACTCATTTTTTTTTTAATCGTATCACCCCGAGCATGGCGGTAACGATGTGCAGGGGGCTACGTAATAGTGAAGAGATTGGAAAGGAGAAAGCTGGAAACCACATCCTAAACAAGGAACAAGGGATGATCCTCGACACCTGTTCAATAGACGTGGGTGGAGTGTGAACCGGGCGATAGATAGATCTATCTACTCCAATTGAAAAAAAAAACTAAGTGAGAAGATTGCAAAAGAGAAAGCCGGAAACCACATCCTAAACAGGGAACAAGGGATGAGCCTCTTAACCTGTTCAATAGAAGTGGGTAGAGTATGAACCGGGCGATTTATATTTTCCTTCTTACAATTTCGTTATTCTGTTAATGAATCTTTACATTAATGTACAAACGAAACATTTTATCCTTCCACATTACACCATTTAACCTTCATATATTTAAATTGTGGGGACTTCGGACCTGTTTGGCACAAGACCAATTTACCAAGTGTCATTCTGTGCCTCCCCCTACAGAATGACGTGTTTTTTGAAGCTCTTGAAAACGTAACGTTTTTTTAACCTATATGGAATTTTTTTTTATTTTTACTATTTTAACGTAAATATTAATTTTCTTCGTATGCTATTTAATTTGTCTCTTTCTCCTTTAAATGATTCTTATAGATTAATCAACTAATTTTCTTATTCATATTTCCCTTAGTTGTCGATATTTTGAAAGAATTTTTTAAAACTACGATATTAAAAAAAAAACCACAATACGACAGGAAAAATAATATGATAGAAAAAACAAATCGATACAATTTCTACGATATTCTTTCTAAGAAAGATTACTTTTTTTTCGATAACACTATTTTCGACGACATCAATGAAAAGATAAACTGAATATACAAATTGGCGAACAAATTATTATTTTTAAATTTTACAGCAGTCATAAATTTAAACGAATATTAAATTTTTTTCTTTTCCATTAATTTTGCTTTTCTGACAATTATTTTCGTCACAAGGATTAGTGATGGTAGCAATAACTTTTTTTTTTTTAAGTAATTAACAACTCATCTGATCAAGAGTAAAATAGAAAAAGAGAAGAAAAAGGAAAAGAGAAAGTAAATTGTTATCTCTATATTTCTATCTCTCTTTTTGATTTTTTTCTTTGTCTTTTTGTTTTGTTTTTTTTAACATTAGTGTAGTGATGTTTTATTTTAACCAGCGTCTTTCTCATTGAATTTCCAAACGCGTTCCTGTCTACTGTCTCTTGGTAACCCTTTTAGGAAAAGGAAAACTCCGAACAACAACCCGAAACTCAAGGTGCCGAGGAGTGAATGGCTACTGCCTTATGAGGTCGCAAACGTATCCCTACGGGCTTCGGAACCCTGTTTGTAAAAGACCGTCACCCAACGTATAGGGTAACATTGGGTGGAGTTTTGGACCCGTGCGTCACTCGCAGGAATAATATGAGAATTAAAAAAAAAAGTCCAGTATGGCTATTCCAGTGGATAAAAAGGGAGCTCGTCTTTCAGGAGGAAAACTACCTGAATACGAAAAATCCACGATAGAACAAACTCCTACACAAAGACAGCATATCCAGGTCTCCACAACCAGGATAATCATAAGGAAGCTCCTGCAAATTCTTTGATAGATTAAGAACCGTACTTTTAAAGAAAGGAAATAATAAAATTGTCTCATGAGGAATACAAAGTTGTTATGACTGCATTCCATGAAGCGTTACTCAAGCCTCAGAAAAACATCACTTGCCAAATTTATGACATTTGGCGAGATGGGTTGAACAAGCAATTAGAAAGTACACTGACGAAAATAAACTAACCAATGTAAGAAGGTATAATCATGCGAAATAACCGATTGACAAGCTGAAATTAAAGAAATAAAAAGAATTTCAGCCAGAATAGACGAATCATCAAAACATGAAAGTGAACCGAACTCGAAAAACGTAGTAACATCATACAAGCTACAGGTCTTAATGAAGAAACCGAGATACACAAAAATCATTGGGAAGATAATGCTGACAGTTTTCAAGTGTTGGAAAGATGTGATCTTACTCGGTCACAAGATGGCAATAAAAAGATTTCAGAACACATTGAACAGAATTATTTTACGGAAAACAAGATTAGTATACAGGAAGCCAAGGAAGAAATCATAAGCCGTATAACTCAGATTCAAAATATTGCAATGAAGTTAAAAGAACAACTCCCAAAATTACAACCAATAAAGCATAACCTCGAAACTATTAAGCTCTACAATGTAAAACTGAAATCAATTCTAGATGAAGAAGACACTCATATAAATCTCAAGTAAGCAGTATAGGCCTTAGCAATAGCAGCAACAAGAACATTGAGCATCAAATTAAAAAAGGCAGTCTCACAGATATGAAGATACACCTTGGAAAAGAAAAATAGAAAAAGAAATCGAACAACTTAGAAGTAAATTATCTGTAAATTGTCTGCGCTCGATGAACTGGCAAGAGGAATAAATGTAAGAACTAGAAGAGGCAGAAGAGTCAGTAGAAAATACAATATTAGAAATGAAAATGAAGTCCTATTAACTAAAGAAACAATAAAGCAAACAATACAAGTGAAGGCTCAAAGAATAAGCCGTTATGAGAAAAGAAGCAAGAATACTACTAGTCATCGTAGGTGCGCTTGGAATGATAAAAAAAGAACAAAACAACACACTGGAAGAATCCTTGGAAATCACACCTGAAGACATATATGAAAATTGTCTTGTTAAGTACAGCCCACACACTAAGAAGAACTTCGTCTATGTAACGCTAGGGATGTTAGAGGAGATAGAAAACAAATGAAATATATCCATAACAATACACTACTACCTGCCTTAGGTCTTTTTGCAAATTTGGTAGGTAGTGCAAACATAGCAAAAATTAAGTTGTAATGAAAATGACATAATAATAACAACAATAATAATGATAATAATAATAATAATAATAATAATAATAATAAAGCTGTTTGAAAAACTGCTTCAATATAAAGAAAAATCTTAGTACTTCTTGAAAAACTGCTTGCGATGCCAAGAAAAATCTTAGTACTGCCTGGATAGATTATCGTAAGGCATTCGAGTGTACCACATTCCTGGATCTTAAAGACTTTAAATATGTACACGGTATCACCCGTCATCATCAATTTATAATATATGAATAAATATCTATAAAGATAATCCCCCTCTTCACAATTTTCTAATAATAATTTTTAACAATTATTTTTTAAGACGAATTTTGCATCAATACAGCGGACTATCATTCGAGAACTTCAGTCATCAACCTGACGAGGGCGTAGAGCATCGAAAATTCGTTTACAACTTAACTGACAGCTAAGGGCTCGACAACAATCGATAAATAACGAAATAATTCAACAATTACTCAATAATAATGATTATTATATATATATATATATATATATATATATTTAATCATATCACCCCGGGCAAGGCGGTAAGGCCACTGGTGTGGAGGGGGCTTCGTAAGAGTGAAAAGATTGGAAAAGAGAAAGCCGAAAACCACATCCTAAACAGGGAACAAGGGATGAGCCTCTACACCTGTTCAATAGACGTGGGTGGAGTGTGAACCGGGAAAAAGAATTTTAAAACTGTCACATTATACTTAGCTGCAAATCGATGTGACAAGAACGTAGAAACTCAAAGCTACGATAATCTCTGTTGTAACAGAGGCACTGGTTGTGATAAGTGAAGGTTACCAAAATCATGGGAGTAAACATCTCAGATCGACAATAAAATATTTTTTGAGAAATAGCACATGTTACTGCAAAATCCTCTTCATCTAAACGAAAAGTTCGAAATGTGCATAGATAACTCTCCTTCAATGCACTCCTAGACTCCAGGGAGGCCATAATTACCTACCACTTTTTGTGATGGGTGGAAATCCAAATCATCTCTCAGTTGAGTCTCTGTACTTAAAAACAGAGTGCGGCTCAGTTGTATTTCTGCTTGAAGAGAGGCATGCAATTGAGAAAAATCATACTGAGAGGTGCCCAGTCAGGGCGGGGGAACAGAGTCCCGAGGTCACGCTAGCTATTTCATCAGAGGGGTGGACCGGTGCTCGTCACCGGGACCAGAGCGACCTGTGGTTGCGGGGACTTGGCAATTCTTGCCTTGCACGCTTGGGCGCCCCACATTAAACTTTGACCTTGTGTCGCATTCAGTTCCTAGTGGGGATGGGGGAGAGGTAAATATCCATAGATCCCGGGAGGTCTTGGTAAAGAGGCACTTAAATTACTCATTGATAAGATGACTACCAACTACAACAATAACATCAATCATCAATAATAATAATAATAATGATACTAATATTATTTGAATGCTTATCATTAATGACACTGATTAATGTTCGACAGTGTCATATTATAAATCAAACACACAACCGACCACGTTACTAAAATTTAAAATACTGTACAATTTTGCTAAATGTTGATTTGCAGTTTCTGGTTTACATATATACAGTCTTTTGTAAAATTTCTAAAAGATCGCCGTTCCAACGGAGTCTTGACACTAAAATTTATATCCCTTCCCTGTGTCATTTCTACAAATATTTTTATGGCTTCTGCTCAGATGAACTTAGCTCACTGGTACCCGCTGTATATGAATTTACTCGAGACAAAAAATTGGCAACTAAGTCCCTCCCTTTTACGGTGAAACCAATAAATTGTAAACGCAAATTCTACTCCACCAGCATCTTTTCCCGCACTTCCCGCCTGTGGAACTCCCTTACGTTTACTTGTTTTCCCGACAGCTACAATCTTCAAGAATTCAAATGTGAAGTTAATAGTCACCTCCTATCTCACTAACTTGCATCCTCTCTCTCATGCTTCTTTCTTCGTCCACTCCACTCACATCAGTATTCTTATTTTCTCTTACCCTCTTTCTGACACCCCTGTAAGCTGTCACTCTTTCTCATAACTTTCCTCCGATGTAACCCCCTGCACAACAGTGGCAGTAAAATGCCTTACTTGAGGCGATATGAATATAAAAAGAAACTATACTATTATAATGTGGGTATAAAGTGGGGGATCAGTTCTACATCACAATCAATATATAAACTGATCCCTCACTTTAATGACCAGATTCAACCTTCTCTTACCCACTTCTTCACAACCCCTATAACCTATCACTCTTTCTCATAACTTTCCTCCTATGTAACCCTCTGCTCAAAAGTGACAGTAAAATGCTTTGCTTGGGGCAACACGATTATAAAAAAATATATTTTTATTTGTTTTTTTTTATGTTAAATTCCATTAAAAACGTAACCGTTTCATTTTTATGTCTGCTTCGTCTGCAAGAAATGTTTATGTGCGTCTTGACTCGTATGGTCTTTATATAGTTTGAATCACTTTTCAATACTTCAGTGCAATTTGGACGTTTCATAGTTTTCTGTTTGTATTATTTAGCAATTGCCTCTTTCGTCTCGACGATGGGCCGTTCAAATCTGCCTTGATTGTGTCTTCTGGACCGTACTGTCAAAGATGAAGGAAAAACTTGATGCAGCTGAAATGTGGTTCTACAGAAGGATGCTGCGGATATCATGGACCGAGCACGTGAGCAATGATGAGGCTTAGGAAAAGATAGAAACAAAAAGGAAATTAATATTGATCAGCAGGAAGAGACAACTAAAATTCCTGGGACATGCAATGAGGAAAGAGTGTTTGGAGAACCTGATACTAACAGGCCAGATAGACTGGAAAAAGAGAGGAAAAGAGCGGATAACATATTTGAGCAGGTGGATGATAGAACGGGGTTTATTTGATGTAACAGGAGAAAGCGTACCCAGGGCTAACAGGAATAGGGAGACGTGAAAAGACATGATCGATAAATATCCATAGATCACGGGAGGTCTTGGTAAAGAGTCACTTAAAATTACTAATTGGTAAGATGACAACACCTAACAACTACAACAATAACAAAAACATCACTCATAAATAATAATAATAATGATATTTGAATGCTGGATGTGCGTTGTGGTCCAGTGTATATCGGCTAGGAACGAGAAATCGGTGAGCCGAGTTCGAATTCCAGTTGAATTCATTGCATTCACTTACGCGCAAATACCATTGGAAAAGGTATTAATCAGTCTCTCCCTTCTAGTTATGGGTTAAATAACAGGACAGATTGGGTTCTATAGCCTTGGATTGTAGTAATCCAGGAAGTATATATACAAGTCAACCATCCGTCCATGCACGGAATACTGCTGCCATTTATGGTCAGGTGCCCCTGCCGTTATCCTCACTGTTCTTGACAAGCTCCAAAGGAGAGTCTGTAATGTGATAGGTGACTGATCTGGCGACTCGACTGCAGCCACTTTCCCATCGTCGAAATATGGCCTCCCTTTGTCTCTTCTATAAATACTTTCATGGCTTCTGCTCGGATGAGCTTAAGTCACTGATGCCTCCTCAACAGGTGTTTACTCGTGCAACCAGACTGGCAACTGGGTCCCACCCATTTACTGTCAGGTTAGCCAAACGCAGGCGACAATTCTACTCCTGCAGCTTCCTCTCTCGCACTTCCCGCCTGTGGAACTCACTCCCGTATTCTTGCTTTCCTGACGGCTACAACCTCCAGAAATTTAAATGCAAAGTCAATACTCATCTACTAACCCCTGGCCTCTAGCTCTCTCCCCTCCCCTGTATAACCTTCCCTTTCTCTCCACCTATGTATCTGTCATCGCACCTGCTTTCTCAGCTTTCTATTGTTCCTTTCTAACTAGTTTGTACTCCTCACTCTTTTCTAATTAATCTTTTTACATTTATGTAACCCCCTGCACATCAGAGGCGTTTCCGCCTTGCTCGGGGTGAAATGATTAAAAAAAAAAAAAATGATATGAAGTTGGATAGAGTTATGGTCTTCCTAAACTAATCCAAAGAACCGATGATATTTCTTGCATTTTTAGCAATGTCTTGAGTCTGCGATTAAGATGAGTCTTGAGTCCTAAAAGACAAGAAGTCCCTGCGTGTACAATAGAGTTTGAATTTTTTTTTAACGGCATATCAACCTCTGTGGGTTATTTAATGCCAAAACAACTGGGGTTTTAAGCCATTTTTATTAATGTTCGTTTGTAGTGAGAAGGTTGATTCCGTCAGATTTTAATGAAAATGTTTTCTTTTTTATTCTTTTTATTTTAGAAAACTGAAAAAGTTCTAGTTTTGTATTCAAAAATATTTTGCTAAGAATTTTTTTCCTTCAAAAATGTCTAATGATAATAATTTTTTCTTCAAAAATATATTATTGGTAATATTTTTCTTTCAAAAATGTATATTTTTTTATAAAAGTCTACTTTTATGTATATACTTCTAAAAATGTATTTTTATACTTTCATAGTGTTTTGACCCCAGTTTGGGAGTTAACTATTTATCCATAACTGGGACCCTAACAGGTGCTACTACTCCAGGTCAGAGTGGACCTGAGAACAACAGCAATTAAGAGGTGGTTCCATCCTCCTTACAACCTCCCAATCAGAGGCTTTGCCGCCGGATAAAGTTTACCGTCATGCCCAGGACGTGTGTATGATAGAGAAATTAATTTATTTAAGCAGTATATATCGTAGTGAAATAATTTTGGAATCTTCAACGGCAAACTTAATCATGGGATATTCATTTCCTTGCAAAACTGCAGCTGTTGCAATGAGGCATAATTAAAAAACATTTAAAATGGATAAAAAAGAAAATGAAAGCAAACGTGAAAAAAAAAAGATAAATGAATCTAACTATGCTCATCGGTATAGTGTACATCAAAAAATTAATTTTAAATCTGAATTAACTACGATTAACTACTAAAATTATATATATGTAGATTTACACTATTTACATTGATCTGATAGTTGTCCTCAACTTTACTGCCATATTCATGATATTTCGGCCGTTGTATGCTCCGATCTTTAGCTGATGGGAATTTTGAACTGATGCTTTCATTTTGTTCAATGCGGTAAATTGTTCTCGTTCCATGGGTCATGCCATTTCCAGATGTTTTAGTATCAGTTATCTCCCTTTAACTTAAATCTCTAAGATGTTTTGTTCACCTCTGTTGTAGCTAGGGATTGAACTCACAACTCTTTGGGTCAAGTCACCGGTTCCGGACAACGCTTTTATCCACTGAACCAATATATGCTTCGCCTGAAGAAGGCCAGGGCGATCAATTGTCCGAAAAATGTAATTAATGTAAATAATTACCTTATCTCAGAAATATAGACATATATATATATATATATATATATTTGTATATATCTTCCATAATCTTATAAGGGTAAAATCTTCATTATACTTTTTAACGTATTCCAAAGACATCCTACAGAAGGTAGCTGAAGAGAGTGACAAAAAAGGACTACAAATAAACTGCAAGAAAACCGAATGTATGGTCATCAGCAAAAAGAGCAGCCCAAAATGCCAAATACAGATGGGGGAAACTAAAATCAAGCAGGTACAATAATTTAAATACCTAGGAAGTGTTCTAACAGAAGACGGCAAGTGTGACACAGAAATCCGAAGAAGAATTGGCATGGCAAATGACGCGTTCCAGTAGCTGAATAGAGTATTAATAGACAGGAAAATTTCACTAGAAACAAAGAAAAAAGTATTGGATTGCTATGTGATATCAGTTCTTCAATATGACAGTGAATCCTGGACAATATCATCAAAGATGAAGGAAAAACTTAAAACAGCTAAATTGTGGTTCTACAGAAGGATGCTGCGGATATCATGGATCTAGCATGTGAGCAATGATGGAGTTTTGGAAAGTACAGAAATAAAAAGAAAATTAATCTTGAGACGTGCAATGAGGAAAGAGGGCTTGGAGAACCTGATACTAACAGACCAGATAGAGGGGGAAAGTGACAGTGAAAAGCAGCGGATAACATATTTGAAGGGCCTGAGCAGGTGGCTGGCAGAACGGGGGTAAGTGATCTTACAGAAAAAAAAAGTGTGGTAAGAGCCACAAAGAATAGGGAGACTTTGAAGGCCATGATCGCCTACGTCCTGAAAGGACAAGGCACATAGAAGAAGATGCCGGTTCCACAAAAACAGACAAATATAATCGTACAATTCTTAATTTCTAATAGCACGCTATTTACCTTAAATTTGTTTGTAGATTTATTTACAATACGAATAAATGTCTTTATAATTATATGCATTTAGAATCTTAATTAGATATTTGTCAATAGTCTAAGTGCTTCTATAGATAATTGTTATTACTAAACGACTGAATATAAGCATATAATAGCTAATTCCTAAGATCAGTCAGTCAGTTAATTGCCATACGTGATACACGCTTGGGTGATCATGTCTTGAAAGAGACATGACTGACTGGGCAGAAGATTATCCCGCAGTAGGTTGCCATTGCTTTCTGCGGTAGACTGGTTGCCGACCAAGGCTATAGAACCCAATCTGTCCTGTTATTTGCTTCATAGCTAGAGGGAGACGAGATGTATTATATTATGACGTAGTAATTAGTGGGGGATCAGTTTATTACTTTAATACGATAGAAAACCGATCCCCCACTTTATGACCAGTAGACGCCTTAACCATGATTTAAACTATTATATTCAGTCAGTCAGTTAAGTGCTATACGTGATACACGCTTGGGTGATCATGTCTCGAAAGAGACATGACTGACTGGGCAGATGATCATCCTGCAGTAGGTTGCCATTGCTTTCTGCGAGATACTAAGATACTTTCCCCTAAATCGTGTTTGTAGGCTCATTAACAATCTACAAAAATGTTTAATTATTTATATGATTAGAAGAATTAGTTCAAGTCATTTTGTTGATGACTGTTTTCCTAATCTGACGAATAAACGCTTATAATAAGTAATACTGAATATCATGCTATAAATGAGTTTATAAACAGGTTTAAGGGAACTTAAACCTGTTTATAAACTCATTTACAAAATATATAAATGTTTTAGTATTCATATGATTAGAAGGATTAGATCAATTAATTCTATGGATAACCGTTTTCCTAAACTGAAGAAAATAAGCGTATAATAATAAATATTCAATATCATATTTTTTCTCTTAAACCTGTCTATAGAATTATTTACAATATACGTAACTGTTTTATTAAACATATGATTAGAAAAATTAGTTCAAGCTTTTCGGTTGAAAACTGTTTCCCTAAACTGATGAATGTAAGCGTGCAATAATTAATATCGTACTATTTTCTCTTCTGTTTATAAACTCATTTACAATATAGCTGTTCTATTTTTTAAATGATTAGTTCAAATCATTCTTGAGAGAACTGTTTCTTTAAAATGAAGAATCAGTCAGTCATGTGCCATGCGGGATACACGCTTGGGCGATCATGTCTCGTAAGAGATATGATTGACTGGGCAGATTAAGTAGGTTACCATTACTTTCTGTGATAGACTGGTTGCCAGCCAAGGTTATAAAACCTAACCTCTCCTGTTATTTAACCCATAACTAGAAGAAAGAGATGGATTAATACCTTTCTCAAGGGTATTTGTGCGTAGATTGAATGCAAGATATTCAACTGGAATTCGAACTCGTCTCCACGATTTCTCGTTCCGAGCCGATATCCACTGCACCACGGCGCATATCCTACAATAAAGAATATAAATTTATAATAATTAATATCATACTATTTCCCTGAAATCTGTTTATAGTCTCATTTAAAATATACCTAAGTTGTTATTCATAAGGTTAAAAGGATTAGTTCAAGTAATTCTCTTGGTAACTGTTTCTCTAAACTAAGCGTATAATAATGAATTTCTGACATCATTCTTTTTCTTCTTGAATATATTTATAAACTCATTTACAATATAACTAAATGTTTTATGATTCATATGTGTTTAGAATTTTAATTATACATTTGTAATTTTGACGAGTGATTCTCTTGATAACTTTTTATTATTATTTTTTCAAACCGATGAATATCATCGAAACGTTCTTTATTTGATTATCATGATAATGTCTTATCTGTAAAGTCTAACAGTATGGACACGTGTTTTCCCCCCTTTATATTTTAAAGAAAACTGTTTTAAGTCAATTCTTTTTAAGTGGGGGTTAACTTTCTCATGTCTCGCTGAATATCATAAAATTATTGCCAGCTGTCTTATGGCTACTACAAAAAGTAGCAATTGAATTTAGTTAGAAATTCTTTTGTTTAATTCAGTTGCATTTTCCATTTCTTTATCTCAGTGGATATAAACGGCACTATTAACACTGCTAGTAGAAGTTTTAATATCCCAGAAAGTACAGAAAGATGAAAAAAAAAAAAAACGAACAAAAACAGTGACTATCTTTTTCCATTATTATCATTATTATTATTATTATTATTATTATTATTATTATTAGCGGCGGTTATGCTGTCTTAAAAGGCTGATAATTTTTTTTTCTCTTTATTCTAAGGAGAGGGTTTATCAAAATGAAACTAGAGTAACAATCAAAAGAAGAGGACGACAGAAAAGAAGACGAAGGAGGAGCACGAAAGAACCAACGCGCTAAATTGTTCGCGCTTGCGCAGAACGTGAAAGAGAATGGTCGAAGCAGAAGAGAAACGAAGATAATGAGCACTGTAATAGGGCAAGAACAATGGAAAAGAATTGTCATTAAGAACAATGAGAGAATCACGAGGAAAAATAATAAGGATGTCTGACAACAATAATAATAATACAAATAAAAATAATTTATAATGAGTGATCAGCAGAGGACTGGGGCAGCGACAGTGGTGATGATGCTTAAAAAATAATCGGCCTTTAATAGCAATGTTACTACTACTACTACAATAACTACTACTGGCAATAATTATAATAACAGTAACGACAAGAACATCGATCATTACACAAGAATAACAAGCAGGCAGAGTACATTATTATTTTAATTCAATACTGATAACTAAAAAAAATAAAAAATAAAAAACAACATCAGTATTAACAAAAGGAGAGTGAACGAAAGAAATAATAATAACAGCAATGACAATATTATTATTAATAATAATAATACAAAATGGCGATTTCGAAATCATTATATTTATTCCTGCAATAGTAAACTCACTTTTCCTCTCTTTTCTTTACTAGCAACGACGTCCTAACTTTATCCTACCGACAGGTGCCTTGCATTTTTTTTTAATCGCATCACCCCGAGCAAGGCGGTAACTCCACTGATGTGCAGGGGCTACGTAATAGTGAAAAGATTGGAAAAGAGAAAGCCGGAAACCACATCCTAAACAGGGAACAAGGGATGAGCCTCTTAACCTGTTCAATAGACGTGGTTGGAGTGTGAACCGGGCGATAGTTCAGTCTATCTACTCCAATTGAAGAAGAAAAAAAAAAAGAAACCAAAGTGAGAAGATTGGAAAAGAGAAAGCCGGAAACCATATCCTAAACAGGGAACAAGGGATGAGCCTCTTAACCTGTTCAATAGACGTGGGTGGAGTGCGAACCGGGCGATAGATAGATCTATCTACTCCCATTGAAAAAAAAAATCAAAGTGAGAAGATTTGAAAAGAGAAAGCCGGAATTAGCTAAATACTTCCATAATAATTGTTATGAAATTTCGGCTATGGGACCCAGAGGATACAAATTTAAGCTGGGAAGTGTTCTAACAAAAGACGGAAAGTGCGAAATTGAAATTCGAAGGTGTATTGGCATGGCTAAGGTTGCATTCCATAGACTGAGTAGAGTTTTAAGAGGCATGAAAATTACGTTGGCAAAAAAGAAGAGAGTACTGGATTGTTATCCGATAACTGTCCTTCAATATGGCACCGAATGCTGGACAATTTCACCACAGATAAAGGAAAGACTTTAAGCAACCGAAATGTGGTTCTACAGAAGGATGCTGAGGATACCATGAGCCGAATATTAGCAACGATGAGTTTTCGGAGTGGATGAAAACGAAAAGGTAACTGATACTTAACATCAGGAAAAGACAGCTGAAGTTTCTGGGACAAGTCATGAGGAAAGGAGGGTTAGAGAATTTGATACTCACAGGACAGAAGGAACGAGAGAGGGAAAGCAACGCATGACATAATTGCTGGTCTTGATAAAATGGATGGTGATTCAGGGTTTCGGAGGAGTAACAAGAGAATGAGCATTAACAGTTACAACAGATAGGGTGAAGTGGAGTGCCATGATCGCCCACGTTCTGAAGCGACACGGTACATAAGGAAGAAAACTAGTTGGCATCCAGATCTCATAATTTTATATTTCATATTGCTAGATGTAACCGTATGTTCTAAGCTAGCGTTTTCTTCTCTCACACGCTAGCGAAACTGTTCTGGCTTATTGCTTTCTAGTCAACGCTATCTTTAAAAACATTTAAATGAAATGTCGACCTCAGTAGATACACAAAGATAGAAAAAGGCGTAAGACAAGGATGTGTCTTTTCACCGGATTTGTTCAACCTATACAGCGAGAATATTTTGAGGACCCTAGATGACACACCAGGATTTATTATTGGAGGCCACAACCTGAACAACATAAGATACGCGGACGATACAGTACTGATTGCGGACACGGAAAGGAAACTGCAAGATCTCATACAGAAAGTAGCAGTGGAGAGTGACAAGAAGGGACTACAAATAAACTTTAAGAAAACCGAGTGCATGGTCATCAGCAAAAGATACAACCCAAAATGCTAAATACAGGTGGGGGATAACAGAATCAAACAAGTCCAAGAATTTAAGTACCTAGGAAGTGTTCTAACAGGAGATGGAAAGTGCGACACGGAGATCCGAAGGCGAATTGGCATGGCAAAGGTCGCGTTCCAGAAGATGAGCAAAATACTAACACACAGGAAGATCTCAATAGAAACGAAGAAAAGAGTGCTAGACTGCTACGTGATGTCAGTTCTTCAGTACGGCTGTGAATGCTGGACAATATCATCGAAAATGAGGAAAAAACTGGAAGCGGCCGAAATGTGGTTCTACAGAAGGATGCTACGGATATCGTGGACTGAGCATACAAGCAACGACGAAGTGTTAGAAAGAATGGCAACAAAAAGGAAATTGATGCTGAGCATCAGGAAGAGACAACTGAAGTTCCTGGGACATGCAATGAGGAAGGAGAGCCTGGAGAACCTGATACTGACTGGTCAGATAGAAGGAAGGAGATACAGAGGAAGGCAGCGGATAACATATCTGCAGAGTCTGATCAGGTGGATGACGGAACGGGGGTTGCCAGGAGCAACAGGAGCAAACATACTAAGAGCCACAAGGGATAGGGAGACGTGGAGATCCATGATCGCCTACGTCCTGAAGGGACAGGGCACATAGAAGAAGAAGAAATGAAATGTCAATCGTTATCTTCTGCTTATTGAATTTCTGTTACTTTGTTGTCCTTGATTTATAATATTTTTTTCTCATATTCTTTTAAAATTAGGTTGGTTGGTTGTTTGGGTTTTATGGCATATCAACCTCTGTAGGTCATTTACTGCCAAATCATTTGTTGTATCACATCTTTTTTAGTCCATTATCCCAATATTATTTCTTTGTAATATTCTTTGGATCAAATCAGTTTTAAATTATTCATTAGTTAGGTTAAGTTACTTTAAAGCATTCATTGAATTAAGTCTAGCTCTTTGCATCATATATATATATATATATATATATATTTAAAAATATCACCCCAAGCAAGGCGGTAACGCCACTGATGTGCAGGGGGCTACATAAGAGTTAGAAGATTAGAAAAGAGAAAATCGGAAACCACATCCTAAACAGGAAAAAAGGGATGAGCCTCTTCACCTGTTCAACAGACGTGGGTGGAGTGTGAACCGAGCGATAGTTTAGTCTATCTACTCCAATTGAAAAAAAAAAAAAAGAGTGAGAAGATTAGAAAAGAGAAAATCGGAAACCACATCCTAAACAGGAAACAAGGGATGAGCCTCTTCACCTGTTCAACAGACGTGGGTGGAGTGTGAACCGGGCGATAGTTTAGTCTATCTACTCCAATTGAAAAAAAAAAAAGAGTGAGAAGATTAGAAAAGAGAAAATCGGAAACCACATCCTAAACAGGAAACAAGGGATGAGCCTCTTCACCTGTTCAACAGACGTGGGTGGAGTGTGAACCGGGCGATAGTTTAGTCTATCTACTCCAATTGAAAAAAAAAAAAGAGTGAGAAGATTAGAAAAGAGAAAAACCGGAAACCGCATCCTAAACAGGAAACAAGGGATGAGCCTCTTCACCTGTTCAATGTTTGGGTTTTGTTATATTTTCTTGTATAGATTTAATTTTTTTCAGAAGGCTATAATAGTATTGGGGTGTGTTTTTGCAAATAGTTTTTTCAGACTGTTGGCATTGTAGTAAGTCTGGCGGATATGGGAAAAATCGCCACAATCCAGTAGGAAGTGCTTCACTGTATAGGACTCCTGGCATGTCGCGCACACCGAAGGGTTTTTAAAATTAGGAATTCCCTGAAACTTAGTGGCTGTGTTGACATCCATGAGGTGATTGTCATTGTCGGTCATAATCATAACAGTATAAGATAGGCAAATGACAGAGTACTGAAAGCAGACACGTAAAGGATCTTACAAGAATTATTATAAAATGGAGCTAAGGAAGGCGAGAAGAAAGGATCAAACATAAACTGAAATAAAATTAAATGTATGTGCATCAGCAAAAAAAGAAATCCAAAATTCCAAATATAAGTCTGGGATATCAAATCAAGCAGCTGTTGAAATATAAATACGTGGGAAGTGTTCTAACAGAAAACGGAATGGGCGACACTGAAATTCGAAGGTGGATTTGAAAGGTCAAAGACACATTCCAAAAACTTGTAGTGAAACAGGAAAATTTCGTTGTAATCAAAGGAGTACTGAACTGTTACGTGATATATCTCCTGTATGGCAGCAAATTGTGGACAATTTCTTCAAAGATGAAGAGACTCGAAGAACCAGAAGCGTGGTTCTACAGAAATATACCTAGGGTACCATGGGCTGGGCATATGAGCATTGACGAGGTTTCAGAGAAAATGGTAACAAAAAAACCAAAAAACTTGTATTTGATATCAAGAAGAGACAGTCGATTTTTTCTGGGACAGAAAATTATGCAATCCGTCCTTCTGTAGAAGGAAGGATTGCATAATCTGATAATCACCGGGTAGATAGAGGGAAAGAGAGACATGGGAAAACAGCATGTGATATACATGATGGGCTTAAGCAAATGGATGATAAAGCAGAGTTTGAGAGAAATAACAAGACAAAATATATTAAGGAAGGTGTGAAGGACCATGATCACCTTCGTCTTGAAGAGGCACGGAAAATAAAAGATTAAGAAATATAAAGATTTCGTTAGAATGAAAGGGTTGCTGAGCTATCATGTAATACCGAACCTCCTATATGGCAGTGAATGCTTGACCATCTCACAGATAAAGAGATCTGAGGCCACAGAAATGTGTCTCAACAGAAACATGCTGAGATTACCAGGAAATAAACATTTGAGCAGCGACGAATTTAAAAAAAATGAAAGCAAAAAGGTAATGTATACCTGAGGTCAGGAAGAGACATTTGAAGTTTTTAATGGTGAAAGAAAGTTGGTTGGTTGTTTTGTTTTTATGGCAAATCAACCTCGGCGGGTTATTTATTGCCAACTAAACTTTATTTATTTATTGCTGGTAATACATTTTTCTTTCAACAATTTATTGTTGTGTTTATATAAGTTTTGTGTCTAGTAATACATTTTTCTTTTCGACTATCAAGATTCATTGGGGTTTGTTTTTAAGGGACAGGATCCATAAGTCCTACCCTTGTTATTTAACCCATAACTGGAGGGAAGGGACGGATTAATACCTTTCCCAAGGGTACCAGTGCTTAAGTAAATGCAGGGTAATTAACTGAAATTCGAACTCGGCTCACCGATTTCTCTTTCCGAGTCGATATCCACTGCACCACAACGCACATCCATCACTATACGCTTACAGCACCTGGTATTCCCAAGCGGTCACCCATCTAATTACTGACCAGGATCAACGTTGCTTAACTTCGGTGATCGAGCGAGAACCGGTGTATTCAACGTGATAGGCAGTAAGCCGATGAAAGAAAGTTTGGAGAATTTAACACTTACAGGGCATTGAATGAAAAGGTAACACGGTTAAGCAGCGCATAATTTTAGAAGTGAAAACAAAAAGGCACAATTAATTAAGAGCTAAAGTGACTGGAAATTGTGGAGAGCTATAACTGCCACGTAATGGTGGTAGGCAGCAGAAATAATAAAGAGGAGCCGACGGGTTGCTCTAAATGAGTGACAGAACATGGATTAACAGAGAGAAGAAAAATAAATCGCCACAAAAATTTAAAAAGAACAAGAAATCGTGAAGAGTAATAACCGCCAACATCCTGAAGTGACACGGCACACAAGAAAAAATGAAGAGCTTGTGTAATTGGACTGCAGAACGGATTAGAAGATAAAGCAACGATACAAACGTTTACTGTTAGTTACAAAAGAAAGGAAATTGGGAAGAGCTATGATCGCCTACATCCTGAAGGAGCATAGAACACAGCAGAAATAGAACTTAATTAAATGGTCGTAGGATTAGAAATTAGAATATAAGGCAACAAGATCAGCATTTTTTATGAGTTACAAAAGAAAAATGTTGTGGCGAGTCATGATCGCCCACTTCTTGAAGATTCTCATGATAATTGTTGCAACCCAAAAATCAATTTCTCTTTAATCAGTCAGTTAACTGCCATCCGTTATTCACGCTTGGGTAATCATGTCTTTTTCAATTCATGACTTACTAGACAGAAAATTTTCCCGCAGTAGGTTTCTGCGGTAGAGTGGCTGCCAACAAAAGCTTTAAAACCCAATCTGTTATTCAACCCGGGGGGGGGGGGAGAAAAAAATGAAGTAATACCTTTCCCAAGGTCATTGTGCCCGTAAGTGAATGCGACGAATTCAACAAGAATCTGATTTGTCATTCCAAGCCGAGACTCCTCTTTTTGTATGTACCTTGTCCTTTCCGGACTTAGGCGATCATGGCCTTCCACGCCTTCCTATCCCTGGTGGCTCTTAGAACTCTTTCTCCTGTAAAATCTAGCAACCCCCGTTCTGCCATCCACCTGCTCAGGCCCTTCAAATATGTTATTCCCTGCTTTCCTGTCTCTTTTTCTCCTATCTTGCCTGTTAGTATCAGGTTCTCCAAGCCCTCCTTCCTCATTGCATGCCCCAGAAACTTCAGTTGTCTCTTCCCGATGCTCAGTATTAATTTCCTTTTCGTTGCCCTTCTTTCCAACACCTCATCATTGCTCATATGCTTGATCCATGATATCCGCATCATCCTTCTGGAGAACCACATTTCAGCTGCTTCAAGTTTTCCCTTCATCTTTGTTGACATTTTCAATATGGCAGTGAATTTTGGACAAACTGACATCACATAGCAATCTAGTACTCTCTTCTAGTGAAACCTTCCTGTCTCTTAATCATTTACTCAGCTTTTAGAACGCGTCCTTCGCCATGCCAATTCGACTTCGGATCTCCGTGTCGCACATTCCGTCTTCTGTTAGAACACTTGCCAGGTATTTAAATTTTTGTACCTGCTTGATTTTAATATCCCCCGCCTATATTTGGCATTTTTGGCTGCTGTTTTTGCTGATGAACATGTATCAGGTTTTCTTGCAGTTTATTTGTAATCCTTTTTGTCACTCTCTTCAGCTATCTTCTGTTGGGAGTCTTATAGTCTCTTTTCCATGTCTGCAATCAGCACCGTGTCGTCTGCGTATCTTATGTTGTTCAAATTGTGCGTTCCGATGAATAATCCTGGCATAACATCTAGGGTGCTCAAAATATTCTCGCTGTACAAGTTAAATAGATTCGGTGAAAAGACTTACCTTGTCTTACGCCCCTTTCTGTAAGAATTTTTAAAATCCGCGGGCTTCTCTCAAAATTTGTATTGACATTTTCTCTAGATCTGTCAAACTGAAAACAATGTCTGAATATTGAATGTAATCTATATCTACGATCCAAACTACTAATTAATGTGTAAGTTCTTTTATGAGCTGTATCCCGTCAGGACGTAGTTGATCATGGCTCTCTACAACTTTCTATCTTCTTTCCCTTTCCTATCGACCGTTCTGCATCCATTCCTACAAATTGTTGTCCCGTTCCCACTGTCTTTTTACCTGACATGCGCTGTGAGCATCAAATTCTCTACGCCCCTTCTTCCTAATTTATGTCCAAGAAATGTCAACGCCCTCTTTCTGATTCTGAATATAAGTTTGTTATTTGTTTATATTTTTCTAAAGGCTTATTTACGTGATCCGTCCATGGCATTCTCAGTATCCTTCTGTAGAACCACATCTCTGTTGCCTGATTACGCGTCTCCCTGTCCCTTTAAATGCTATAAAGAAGCAACGAAAAAAAGAATACAAAGACTTATTCATGTTGAGTTATATTTGCGTCTTTCCTCTCCCTTCAAATTCATTTAAAAAACAAAATTTGTAACATATGCCTTTAGGACGTGGTTGATAACGTCTTTCTCCAGCTTCCTATATTTTTAGTTGCTCAAAGTAACCTTAACTCGTTAAGTAGGTTATGATCTGTTTTACCCTGCTTCCAATGTCTTCATTAGTCCCTGTGAGTGTTACATTCTCCAGGTCACCTTCTCTCATCCCATAAAATTTGGATATCACTGAGTTTAACGGTAGTTTCTTTATAGATTCTGTTTTCTTTAGTACTCAGTCATTCCTCACATTTCGAATATGACACTCTTAGAATTCGCTAGAATTTCAACATATCGGTCTGTTGGATTTTATTCATCAACTGATGCATTGCGGAACAGACTCCCGATTAGATCTCCGGTCACTAGGATTTTAACTTCTTCAAGCCCATGGTCAACCTCTGTCCATCTACATATCTTCACAAGATGGATCTTTTTCTTCACTCGCCCCAACTTTATCACAAATTCATTTCGTCAACTGCTTTGTTGAATGACCTATGCGACTTTTGGGAGGGAGGGAAACAGTAAAAAATTATTTTTAAATATTTGTGTAGGGACTGTCCGAGTTCATGCCTCATAGATTTAGATAATGCACAGTAGATTTGCAATATTTTTCATGTTTCCTACAACATTTTCCCATGTCTTAATACATTGGTTCGAAAAGTGGGCGGTTGTTCCCCCGAGGATGATAGAAAGACCCAGGTTTGGTGGGAAGAAAAGTCAGAAATCAGGGAATGGCAGTGACACAATAAACCCAATAAAACATTACACACACACATACTTCACACACACACACCCATTGTTCCTCAAGTGTATATTGCCTTCACTTTACAGAGTATACCATTTATATAACAATTATTATAACTTACATTGTTCGGACTGTTTTCCTCATCATTATTGTCATATTCACGACGTTCCGGTCATTATACACATCGACCTTCAGGAGACTAGAATTTGTAACCGAATCTATTTTAGATTACTAGGGGAGATTGTTCCCGTTCTCAGTTTGCAAGTCCCCTTCCTCCACACCAAGAAAAAAATTAAAATATCGTGAACCACTGTTTTAATACCTTGCTTCTTTTCTTGAAGGCATTTTTCTTTATTCCATGACACTTCCGGATATATCACTATTTAAGCATGACTTTCTAAGTTTTTGTTCGCCACTACTGTCGCCAGGTATCGAACTCACAACTCTTCAGATCAAGTCACTGGCTCCAACCAACGCCTTTTATCAACTGGGCCATATATCTGACGTACAAGGGCTAAAACATCGAGAATATGACAATAAAGATGAGGGCAACAGTCCGAACAATGTCAGTCAGTTAAGTGCCATACGTGAGACATGCTTAGGCTATCATGCCTCCAAAGAGACATGACTGGCTGGGATTATCCCGCAGTAGGTTGCCAGCCAAGGCTATAGAACCTAATATGTCCTGTTATTTAACCCATAACTGGAGGGAAATAACGGATTAATACCTTTCCCAAGGGTATTTGCGTGTAAGTGAATACAAGGAATTCAACTGGATTTCGAACTCGGCTCCCCGATTTCTCGTTCCAAGCCGATATCCACTGCACCACAACGCAGATCCTTCTGAACAATGTAAATAATGTAAATACCTCATATCAGAAATATAGACAACAGTTATTATGGGAAATACTCAGATATTCATTCATTATGCAATATTAGCACTCAAAAAATTGAATTGAAGGTTGGCTATACTTTGTGAGAGCGTTAAGTTTGTGTCTAAAAATTTGGGGGCGTTAGTTTTGTATTTTGTTATGCAAGTGACCACACCCAGTAAAGAAAAAAAAGTTGTGAACCACCGTTTTAATACTTTGTTTCATTTCTTGATGTTTTTTTTTGCTCGCTAATCTCATGCGCCCACAGATTTCAGCGTCATAGCTTCCATTCTCTGTTACAATACTATCCTAATAGTGAAACTGTTCAAGTATCGCTATTACGCCCACAATATTTATCATCAACCATTTGCTATTTATATCAGTCAGTAAAGTGCCATAATTGATACACACTTAGACGAGCTTGCCTGTTTCGATTCATGACTGACTAGCCAGAACATTTCCACGCGGTTGCCATTTCTTCACCGCCATAGACCGGTTAACAACCGAAGCTTCAAAACCCTGTTCTGCCATTTGCCCATTGGAACGTAAAAAGTAAATTACTTCCGCCATAAGTGCTCAGTCCATGAACGAATATTGAAATTTATTTATTCTATGTATCTTTTAACATTTTTATGACGAATCGTACTTTACTATAGTATCAACTTAGTTAAATTTATGTACTTCCTTCATTTCGGCATCCCCATTATGTAACTCATAACTTGAATCGTCTTTTTAACTGACAACCATATATTCTTTCTAATTGCTTTTAACTATTCCTTTCTTCTTGCTTTCCTTTTTTATTGGGACTTACCTATTCGACACACGAAATTGTTCAAGATATATATAAGTAGCAGTTCTGCTTTGTAGAAACAGAGTAAGAGTATGTAAGACAAGAGACAGACTTGGTCTTGAGCAGGGTCTACGGGATATTTTTGGCTGAGCTTAAGGACTCGGAAATCCCATTTTAATTGACCTTATGTCGCATCTGCATTGGGCATCCGCCATAGTGGGGGGGGTGATAAATACCGAGTAAGTAATAGAGAGTAGAATCTGTTCCAGCTGAGGCTGGAATTTGATTCACCTCTCAGCTGCGTCCTGTCCTCGGGCTGAGTGCGGCTTGGTTGTATGTATGCAGCTAAAAATAATTACACTGTGGGGTGCCAAACCCCAGGAGGCCATTCCCCCAGGCTTTAAATCTACCTCGGGAGGGGGCTGAGTTTATTTTCCTGCGCCTGAGGCGTCTCCAAAAGGAGAAGTGCCATGGGGTTTTGGGAATTTTTCTATGGTACTGCCAATAAACCCACCTAAAAAAAAAATGACCTATCGCATCCGTTACCTGGTGGGTGAAATAGTAGATACCGTGAGTAAGATATAGAGACGGGAATCTCTTCCAGTATAACTCTGACAATCGCGCTAATAATCGTCCATTGGTATATGTGTGTACTACTGTCTTTAAATTACTTTTTAGTTTACTGGCAGTAACGTGTCTGGGATGGTTTGCAACTTTCTTTTAAAATATTCTCAAAAGTCATTTCTTTTCTCTTGCTTAATTTTAAACTTCCCATGCTTAATTGAACGTTGGCATTTGTTTTTGAAATTGGTAAAAACAGTTCACCACCCTATTGTTTTTCAATTGGAGCAGATAGACTAAACTATCGCCCGGTTCACAGTCTAGTGAACAGGTGAAGAGGCTCATCCCTTGTTCCCTGTTTAGGATGTGGTTTCCGGCTTTCTCTTTCCCAATCTTTTCACTCCTTTTCCTTTTTTTTTTTTTTTCGCAATTGGAGTAGATAGACTAAACTATCACCCAGTTCATACTCCACCCACGTCAAGAGGCTCATCCCTTGATCTCTGCTTAGGATGTGGTTTCCGGTTTTCTATTTTCCAATCTTGTCTCTCTTACGTAGCCCCCTGTACATCAGTGGCGTCACTGCCTTGCTCGGGGTGATATGATTAAAAAAAAAAAAAAAAAAAAATATATATATATATATATATTAAATGGTAGCTTCCCCTATGTAAATAGGGGTCGCAGGTTCGAATCCTGCTGGATAGCACACATTTTCGTAATAAAATTTATCGTAAAATAATCAGGCCGGTAGATACAATTATAAAATACTGTTCAATTAAAAAAACAGAATATCTACTTAAATACGAGTATCGGTAAAAATAATGTTCAAAATAATTCATTACAAATTGTCGGTTGCTTATAACCAAGTGTCGTTAAAATTCGTTAATTTCCGTAACATGTTTATATATATATATATATATATATATATATATATATATAAAACACTATTTCATTTTTGTGTCTATTTCTGGCCCCAACGGACCACAACAACTGAAGTGTTTGTTGTTGTTGTTTGTTTTTTTTTGTTTTGTTTTTTCACTCTCTCAACATCATAGACAATCGCTTCTACCCGCCATTAGCGTGGAACAGGCTAGCCTCCCTGAGAGTAAAACACTACGCCTTTTTGGCATCACAATCTCAGCGGAACTCGACTGGTATGACTATATTGCTCAATCTGCTGCTATGAAAGTCGGTTCTCTGTGCAGCGCCAGGAAGTTTTCCCGTCTGAGTCCATTCTGCACATATATAAATCTACCATCCGTCCGTATATTAAATACTGCTGCCACTTCTGGTTAGGTACCCCTGCTATTCCCCTCGGGGTTCTTGACAAAATCCAACGGAGAATCTGCAATGTGATCGCTACCGACTTGGCAGCTCGGCGTGACGTGGCTTCCCTGTGCATCTTCTATAATTACTTTCACGGCTTCTTCTCCAATGAACTTAGATCACTGGTGTATGAATTTACACGAGCTACTAGATTAGCAACTAGGTCTCACCCTTTTAGAATGAAACCGATAAAATGTAACCGCAGTTTCTACTCTAACAGCTTCTTTTCACGCTCTTCCCACCTGTGGAATTTCCTTCCATATACTTGCTTTCCCGACAGCTAAAATATCCAGGAATTTAAATGCAAGGTCAATAGACAACTCCTATCACACTAACTCGCATCCATTCTCACAAGCTTTTTTTTTTTCATCTACTCCACCCCCATCTTCGGTATCCTCATCCGTCTATTACCCTCCTCCTGACATTTCCTATAACTAACCCCTTTTTCTCATCACCTTCCCCAATGTAACCCTCTGCGCAACAGTGGCAGTAGAATGCCTTGCTTAGGGTGATATGATTATAAAAAAAAATCATCATCATCCGCATATGTAATGTTGCTAATATGACGTTCACCGAGGCTGAATAAAACCGGTGGTGGCGGGGGCTAACGTGCACAAAATAATCTATTGCTCTCGATTCACAGTATTCACAGTGGTCAGTCATTTAAGTGCCATACATGAAACACGCTTGGGCGATCATGTCTCGAAAGAGATATGACAGACTGGGCAGAAGATTATCCCGCAGTAGGTTGCCATTGCTTTCTGCGGTAGACAGGTTGCCAGTCAAGGCTATAGAACCCAATCTGTCCTGTTATTTAGCCGATAACTGGAAGGAAGACACGGATTAATACCTTTCCAAAGATTATTTGTGCGTAAGTGAATGCAATGGATTCAGCTGAATTTCGAACTCGGCTCCCCGATTTCTCGTTCCGAGTCAATATCCACTGCACCACAACGCACATAAGGTCATAAAAACTCAAAAGTAAGGGGAAAACAGCGAATAACTTACGGCGACATCACGTTAAAAAATTGGCTCCTGTACTATCATCGAAATTAAGCAACGTCGTGCCTGATCAGTATCTTGATGAATGACCACTTGGGAATACCAGGTGCCGTAACCTTCGATGTTTGGATAGTGCAATGGATAATGACTCGTAATTGTTAATCGGACAGTCGTGTTTAATTTCCGGTTGGGTTCGCTATAAATCCACTTCTGACTCCAGCTTTGGGTTAATTGTTAACAATTTGCATTACGAAATCATTCTCATTTCCGAACAAATTCTGAAAAATCTAAAAATATTTACTAGATTTAAATAACCTGCAAAGTGTTGACAAATCATAAAAAACGAGTCAATCAAAACCGTGAATATCTTTATCTACAACCTAATTTCAACTCTAGGTGTGACTGACCATATTTTATGAACTTGTTTACGAAAAAACAAAACTTCGTAAAAAAAAAGTCTCATGGAAGAATTATTAGATTCTTACACATGAAATGACGCACTTTATAAGCAATGAATAAAACGGTTCTGAAATATGACTAACCAGTTTATTTACTTGACACATTTAAGCGAAAGGTGGGCAAAAGTAGCAAGCTTGGTTCGCGTGAATGCGGCCAGTCTTGATTTTCTTTTCTAAGTCCCTTATGGCAAAGCGGGAAAGTTTCATGTGAACACCTCCCTGGTTAAGTTAGACGTCTTTTGTGTACCTGGTTAACGTGAATGAATGGGTTCGTAGCCTGCTCCCGGTTTTCTCTTTTGTTATGATCCAAATCACGTTTTCCAACCTCCCCAGTTTGTTTTTGGTCCCATTTTTATTTTGAATGGGTCAGCATTTGATTTTATCATCTCCCTCCTCTTTTAGAGAGTGTGTTACTTGATTTCGCCGTTTTGGTGGAATACAGCGGCCACTTTGATTTTGTGGGGTGGACAGGTCTTACTAACATTTTATTTTTTATAATCGTGTCAGCCCAAGCAGGGGGTTACATAGGAGGAATGTTGAGAAGTGAGAGTTTGTAGGGGGTGTCAGGAAGAGAGTACTGATGAGAGTGGGGTAGATGTAGAAAAGCAAGAGAGAGAGGATGTAAGTTAGTGAGACAGAAGATGACTATTGACTTCACATTTAAATTCTTGGAGATTGTAGCTGTCAGGAAATCAATTATGCGGAAGAGAATTCCACAGGCGGGAAGTGCGAGAAAAGCTGCTGGAGCAGAATTTGCGTTTACAACTTATTGGTTTCACAGTAAAAGGGTGGGATATAGTTGCTAATCTTGTGGCTCGAGGAAATTCGTATATAGGGGGTACCAGTGAGCTAAGTTCATCGGAGCAGAACCGTGAAAGTATTTGTAGGAGAAGCCACACTGCGTCGCTGAGAAAGCGACTATATTCTAGCTGCCAAGTTGGGATCGATCACATTACAGATTCTCCGTTGGATTCGGTCGAGGACACCTATTTTAGTTTGAATTTTGTTATATTTTAGTTCGTTTTGGGTATTTCATCCCTCTCCCTTTTTTTCATTTCATTATCATTAAATCATTTTTAGCTCATGGGATTCCGACTCCGCTCCCCAATTTCTCCTTCCAAACCAATATACACTGCACCACAACGCACACCGGGGTGCCGAGTTCGAATTCCAGTTGAATTCCTTGCATTCACTTACGCACAAATACACTTGAGAAAGGTATTAATCCGTCTCTTCCCTTCAGTTATGGGTTAAATAATAGGACAGATTGAGTTCTATAGCCTTTGGCTGGCAACCAGTCTACCGCAGAAAGCAATGGAAACTTACTGCGGGATAATCTTCTGCCTAGTCAGTCATGTCTCTTTCGAGACATGATCGCCCAAAGCATGTATCACGTATAACATTTAACTTACTCACTATTTACTAGTCTAGGATGTTTGTCAATTTTTCGCGCACACACTAAATTTCTCTACAATACGAGATTGTTCATATTGCTTACCCTTGAAGCAAGAATTAATAATAAATAATTATGGTGATCCATTTGCATCTAACCACTGTCTTACTCACTGTTGTTAAAGAGTATTCATTTCTCATTAACTGGAACAATTTGATGCAAATTTTTTCTTAGGTCTTACTCATACAGTAAATTACTCGACATTGTTTCAACGTAATCATTTCATTGTACTGATGAGTAACAATATATATTTATTTGCACAAAATTACAAAATGTGGAACGTGGCCGTAAAAGTGGGGTGGGTAGAGGGTGGTACTCATTAACTATCCTATACCTAGCTAAACATTTTCAGGACCCTATTACTCATTAACAACGTGCACATTCACCACAAGAACCCATCCATCACATCCTAATCCTACACACACCACTATACCACAAATTTACAATGGGTACCTAAAACGGGGAAATGAACCTATGACATAAAAATGTGCTACTATATACAATAATATAAAATATAATAAAAAAAAATTAAAGAAAAAAATTGGGGGAAGGGGGATTAAATATCCAAAACAAAATAAAATACAAAAGTTTTTTAAAATAAAACAAACAAATGTTAGTAAGACCCGTCCACCCCACAAAAAGAGAGTGGCAGCTGTATTCCGCCAAATGGTGAAATCAGAAGCACAATATATTTCAAGAATATATTTTAAGAAATTTTATCTGGAAAGAAAAGTATCAGGAATATTTTGTGTATATATACTAAGGAGGTTACTTCTTTAGATGATCAGATCAATAACCAATTTCATGTGTGATAACGTTTACTTAAGATTTGCGTTCGCGTTGAACATTCTGTGGCCATCATCACGTCTTCAGTTATCTCGAAAAAGGACTTTTTTTTATAATCATATCATCCCAAGCAAGGTATTTTACTGCCACTGTTTTGCAGGGGGTTACATAGGAGGAAAGTTATAAGAAAGAGTGACAGGTTATAGGGGATGTCAGGAAGTGGGTAAAATAAGGATGAGAATACTGATGAGAGTGGAGTGGACGGAAAAAGGAGCATGAGAGAGAGAGAAATAGAGAGAGAGAGAGAGAGGATCCGGGTTAGTGAGATAGGAGATGACTATTGACTATACATTTAAATTCTTATAATCATATCGCTCCAAGCAAGGAATTTTACTGCCAGTTCTTCAGGGGATTACATAGAAGAAAAATTATGAGAAAGAGTGACAGGTTATAGGGGGTGTCAGGAAGTGAGTAAAATAAGGATGAGAATACTGATGAGAGTGGAGTGGACGGAAAAAGGAGCATGATTGAGAGAGGATCCAGGTTTAGTGAAATAGGAGATGACTACTGACTTTACATTTAAATTCTTGGAGATTGTTAACTGTCGGGGAAGCAAGTAAATGGAAGAGAATTACACAGTCGGGAAGTGCGAGAAAAGAAGCTGGTGGAGTAAATTTGCGTTTACAATTTATTGGTTTCACAGTAAAAGGTTGGGACCTAGTTGCTAATCTTGTGGCTCGAGTAAATTCATATATAGGGTAGTTATTTTACTTTGGAATGAAAAGTCGTTCCAAAATGAAACAACCACAATTTTTTTTAATTATTTTATTTCCCCTTACGTTTTCAGTGTACTTTGTCTGCGTTTTTACAGAGTCGAATGCAAAAAAGAAAAAACATAGATGTTTCTACTCACTGATACAAACCAGAATATCCATTTTTGCGAATCCAGGAGCTGGAAATATGAAGGACCGTTTGAACTCCATTTAGTTAAAATTGTAATATGATGTGCTCGATTTCAGTGTTGATCTCTCAGGCAATATATCTCCACAGCTAGATTAAATATTTAGCGACTGAGGCAATCCTCCAGGGGAGTTGCCTAGGAGCCTTGGTCAATTGCTGCCCCAAATAAATTTACGCTGCACCTTATTCTGTTCGAGTGTGCGTCCTACTAAAATTGATTCCGGTCTCATTTCATATTATCTTGCCCCTATACCTTGTAGCTGTCAACAATTTTCGTTGCCATATAGAACAAATATCACATAACAGTCTTGTTTAACGACATATCAACCTCTGTGGGTTATTTAATGCCCAAAAGGTGGGGTTTAATTGTAATTTTTATCATGTTCTGTTATAGGGAAAAGGTTGATTTAGTTAGTGTTTAATGAAAATTTTGTTTTTATTCTATATTTTAGAAAACTAAAAATGTCTTATAGTTTTGTATTCAAAAATGTTTTGCTGAGAATAATTTTTTTCCCTCAAAAACGCATATTTTCTATAACAGTCGATTTTTATGTATATATATTTCTATAAAAGTATTTTTATACTTTCATAGTGTTTTGACCCGTTTGAGGGTTAACTATTTGCTCATGACTGGGACCCTAACAGGTGCTACCACACCGGGTGAGAGTGGAAAAGGGAACAACAGCAATTAAGAGGTGGTTCCATGCTCCTCACAACCTCCCAATTAGAGGCCTTGCTGCCGGATGCAGTTTACCGTCATACCCAGGACCAACTATTTTCTTTGTCTCCAACGAACACTTATTGTCTCAATACTCTGCTTAACTTTTGAAATGCGTACTTAAATGCCGAATCCAAAAATATACTTACCCACAAATATATTAGTTTGTTGTTTGTTTCTGGCTAGCCGCATATCCATATGGGTTACTAAATCCTATAATGTTAAACATAAAAATTCAAACTTTGTAAATAATTCAAAAGATTACCATTAATTCATACTGTGATTTCCAAGTTTCTGACGCCTCATTAAATTCCTCGTTTACGTACTCTTCACTTCCCGTTCGTCTGTGTTCGCCTGAAGAGAAAAAAATAATCTCACTCTCAATATTTCTTTGCATAAAAATACAAATTATGGCACAAGGCCGAAAAAAAGGGTTGAGGTAGAGGGTGGTCTTCAGTTAACTATCCTATACCTAGCTAAACACTTTCACGACCCATTCACTCATTACAATTTGCACAATTACCAAAAGAACCCATCCATCACCTCCCAATCCTTTATACACCACAATACCACATATTTACAAGGGACACCTAAAAAGGGGAAAAAACAATCTCACTCTCTTCAGGTAAACGGTTGTTTTTATCCCCAACCGCCTACCCACAATGCCTTTCATTTATCTATATGAGGCTTTCTTTACCTCCCTTCCGGCTTTCCACCATGCCGGTTTGTGAGAATAGCTAATTTAGAGTTTCATTTGGAGTTGACTTAGGTTAGAGGATATTGGTCACCTGCATTAAACATGGTTCATACTCCACCTATGTCTATTGAACAGGTTAAGAGGCTCATCCCATGTTCCCTGTTTAGGATGTGGTTTCCGGCTTTATCTTTTCCAATCTTTTCACTATTACGTAGCCCCTTGCACATCAGTGGCGTTACCGCCTTGTTCGGGGGTGATACGATTTTTAAAAAAAATGGTCAGGTCAGCCTAGCCCAGTGTCAGTTCTTCGTTTTGTTTTGAACAACTACAAGCTAGGGTATGAATGGTCATAGCCCCTCCCCACTTTATTTTTTCCTCTGTATCTTTGGTTCATTTTCCCTCCCCATTTAAGTGACAATGATGGCGGTTCTCTGGTAACTGTGGTGTGCCTTTCGTTTCGAGTGTGTAATTTCGTATTTGTTATTCTGTCTAAATACGTGAGGGGATGTGTGAGTAATTGTAGATTGTATAAATGGTACATGTTAATTTTATTAATCCCACAGTATTTTCGTCCAGTTAACCGTGATTTCTGCCTCATTTAGACTGTTAGGGTTTCAGCATACTAACATCAGTTTTGTTTAGTTTTGTAAATAATATTTGAAACATCAAAGAACATTGGGGAATTTTAACTTAGCCACGACAAAAATTGTACATAATTAGTTTACGTAGGATCTCATAGAACGAATGTGGCATTGCGGTATTTGTAAGATAGTGTTGTGCGACTGAAACGTTTTGGTGAAAGAGACATTAAATGAGCGATTGGGTCAGTGATAGAGGCTAGTTAAGTTAATAAGACAGATGATGACCAGCCCCCCCCCCCAATCCACATTTTAAGGCCTTGTGCTGTATTTATACTTTTGTATAATAAATATCTCCAGCATGCCGTTCAGTTGCATTCTAATTACACATACATTAAATTATAATTACTGACTTGCATTGGTTTCTTTACCAAATAATTCGTATAAACGAGAACTGAAAACTTTTTCTCCTTAAAAGAAATGATATTAATTACAGCAAATTGTTTATTTTATTCATTTTTATTTATTTATATATTTTTTCGTGTACCAAAACTTTAGGGACCCCTCTGTGTTTTATTTATTTATCTACTTACAAATTTTTATAATTCTTTAAACTTTTGCATACAATTCTTTATTCCAAAACTGACAATTATTTTTTATTTATTTTAATTTTTGCGCTCCTAGTAAGGCGAAAAAGCCGCTAAAAGACACTAGGTCTTATTGAGGGGAAAGGAAACGGGGAAAACTTTACTGAAGTTTCAAAGAAATTAAGAATTGGCGAGAGCAAAATCAAACACGTATATAATTGTAAATATCTGAGAAGACTTTGAACAAAGACGGAAAGTGTGATTCTAAAATCCGAAGGCTCATTATGGCAGTAAAAAAGGGGCCCATAACATAATAAACCTTAGCAAGGTAAAGGATATGAATAGAGAAATGATGCCAGACAAAATATTTTTTTTTAGAAACGGCACAAAATGGCTACGTTGGGCCGTGTAAATATGAGTTCGACAGCCTCGAGAGTAAAACTGGCACCTACTCCCAAAAAGGTTTGGTTGTTCGGTTCTTTTGGATAGCGATATATCAACTCGAAATATAATGCAAAAATTCCAGCTTTATAATTAATTCAAGCGATTGACATTATTTCATAAATTATAATTAATTAGTTGCGTATATTTTTTTTACCAAACAATCTTACAAAATCAAACAAGGATTGAAAACTTATCAAAACTTATTTATAAATGGAATTTTGCCTCTGTGTGTGTGTCCGTTACCTATAGACTCCGAAACGGCTGAACCCATTTTCTTGAAAATGTACGCAGTTGTAGTATGAGCGTCTGCGAGTGTTCTTAGCTACGTTTTGCGTCGAGGTACTCCCAATAAATATCGATAATCGAAAAAAATTGGGTTATAGAAAGAGTGGTCCGATGTTAATAAAATTTGATACACTCACAGACAGACATAAGAAACGATATTAAGAAGGTTGCAGTTCTTACAATAGTGCAGAATATATATATATATATATATATATATATATATATAAGGCAAGATGTTTGTGTGTGTGTGTGTCTGTTTATCTGCCTGTATGTCTGTATTTTTTCCGCCCTTTTATTTTAGTTTTTGCTTCGGGATTCGCTCTACGTAGGTATAATTGTATTTCTTAGTCTCAGCCATGATACTATTTACTCAGAGGACTTAATTAGCTTCAAAATTCAGTTTACGACGAAAAAACTTGATATAGATATCAGGAAATCAAAATTTGACTTACATCCATTCATTTTTCTTTCAGACTACGGTTTCGCTTTAACTGGAAACAATTAATGCTTTTTAGTCTTTCGTGGCAACGTCCAAAGCGTTTGAGCTCCAGGACTATGGATTAGTATTAAAGCTTTCATAACACCCGGGCAACGCCGAGATATACTGCTAGTTTATCTTTAAAAGAAATGCGATTTATCACAGTAATTTTTCCCTACCTTAGGGAACCCTCTATATATATTTTACTTAATTCCTAATTTTCAACATTTTTTAAACTTTCGCATAGTTTTGAAGTACTTATTTAGTTTTTAGTGGGCGGGGGGAACATCGGTTACTGTAAGAGATTTACTGTTTGAAATACATTTTGCTTAGAATAATCAGGAAAATTTTGAGTAAAAATGGTAGCAAGAGGAGTTCTTTTGAAGAGTGGGATTATTTCCAGTTCCTGAGTCACCCTCAAAATGAAGAAATGCCAGGTTGGTTTTCAGAATTTTTCCAGGCACTGTTGATAAACCCACATTAAACTCGACTTAGTATTACACTGCATTTCCTCGTAGGCGTGCGATAAATCTTGAATATTCTACGAAAATCTTTGCGAGATTTCGTTTCTCATCTCTCAGTTATCTTTCTTCCTTCGAAAAGAGCACAACTCATTTGTGCCTTTGTCTTTAGGCAAAAAGCAACCTAAAATATTTGAGTTGTGTCCGGTAGAGCTACCAGCGTCAGTACCTTCCTCATCTGCACGAGAGAGAGAGAGGTTGGCAGTAATGCCTGCGCAACCGAAGGTGACTGCGCCTGGACTATTTTTTGACCTGAACAAGGTGCACTCACTCGGGCTTCCCACATTGAATCGACTTTTTAGCGTATTTTGCCTACGTTGAGAGTCAAATAGATATCGAATATGGTGAATGGACTAAAACTATATGACAATTACTTATTCTCTCCTAGTATCAAATCCGTTCGACAGCTCTGAAAAAGTAAAACTGGTAAATACTCTAAAAGTTTTGGTTGTTCAATTCTTTCTGTTTAGCAACCTACTTCTTTCTGTTTAGCAACCTACCAATTCGTGTGTGTTATTTAATGCCGAAATTTTAAATATGAAAATTCAAATTTATAATTAATTCAAAAGATTGGCATTCATTCATGAATTAAATTATAATTACTTAGTTGCATTTATTTTTTTTTTTTTTTTACTAAATAATTTGTACAAAATCAAACTAGGAGTGAAAACTAGTTTTTCTTATAAGAAATGAGATTAATCATAGCAGATTGTTCTTTTTAAAAAAAATTATTTTGAGAATTAGTGCCATGTTCGTTTTGATTATAAAATGTATTAACTTTCATTTTACTATAAAAAAAAAAAAATTTTTAGTAATTTTATTATAAAAATTTATTTTTCATACTTTTCCGTGTTGCATTGATTGCAATTTGGTCATAAAAATGTATTGTTGGTAATTTGGTAAATTTTCGTTTTAGGTGCCGACAGCTTTTTCTCCCTTCAAATTTATCCAAAATAGCATTATTTCTGTGCAAATGCATAGGCTGAACTCAAATCAACAATTAGTTATTGAAGAATCTTACCTTTTCTTATCTGAATGTCCTTGAAAAAACGAACTATATCTCGCACTTTTTCTTTCCCTTAACTCTCACGAACTACTGTAATTAACTGCTGAATGACTTTCGGCGTAGGACAACAAATTTCGGTGGACTTTTGGTCGATTTTCTTTGTTTACTGAAACTTCCGGCGATCTACTTCCTGTAATGAAAGTAATACGCGTAGAAATACAATAGCGTATTACTTTCATTACAGGAAGTAAATAGCCGGAAGTTTCAGTAAAGGAAGTAAATCGGCCGAAAATAGACCAAAATATGTTGTCCTACGCCGACAGACATTCAGCAGTTAATTACATGACTGCGTTAGAGTTATGGGAGACAAAATGTAGTTCGATATTTTCGGGACATTAAGATAAAAAAAGGTAGGTTTCTTCAATAACTAATTGTTGATTTGAGTTCAGCATATACACTTGCACAGAAATAATGCTACTTTGGATAAATTTGAAGTGGGAAAAGTCTTCCTGACCTAAAACGAAAATTTACCGGTAATTTTTCTATAAAAATTCAAACTTTATTATTGAGTCAAGAGAATGACAAATTTATAATCACTTAACTAGATTTTTTTGTTATCAAATACATTGCACAAATTCACACGGAAAGTGAAAACATGTTTCTTATAAGAAATTAAATAAATCATAGGAAATTCTCTTTTATGATAATATATGCCATGTCATCAATTTTAATACGAAACATTCAGTACCATTTGTTTTGTTTTTTTTATCGTATCACCTCGAGCAAGGCAGTAACGCCACTGATATGCAGGGCCTACGTAATAGTGAAAAGATTGGAGAAGACAAAGCCGGAAACCACATACTAAACAGGGAACAAGGGATGAGCCTCTTAACCTGTTCAATAGACGTGGGTGGAGTGTGAACCGGGCGATAGATAGATCTATCTACTCCAATTGAAGAAAAAAAGAAACCAAAGCGAGAAGATTGGAAAAGAGAAAGCCGGAAACCACATCCTAAACAGGGAACGAGCCTCTTAACCTGTTCAATAGACGTGGGTGAAGTTTGAACCGGGCGATAGATAGCTCTCTCTACTCTAATTGAAAGAAAAAAAAACCATGGTAGTAAAAGTCCAGTCAAGAGATTTCTGCTAAAATAAAAAAAAAGAATGAAAGAAAACCAATTAAATATGAAAAGCATAGAATTTAAAATTAGGCAGAAGGAAAAACAAAAAACAAAAAAGACTTACTTTAACAATATTTCAAATAAAAGATTCTCAACTCGACACGAGGGTCGTCTTTTGTTTCGACATTGAAAGAACGATGTTTCATCAGGCAGTTAACGCTATTTAAAAAATAGTATTTGCTGATTGATTTATCATAAATCCTCAGATCTATTTCTATATTGAGCATTGTTTAAATTAATGTTTTGAACGTTGTTAATATTTTCTTCGTTCCTTATACATATGGATATATAAAATTACTAAGTTTTAACTAGTATAAGTCGAAAATGGCTGAATTCAAAGATTAACGCTCTTCGAAATTCTTTCCTTGGAAGAGTCACTAGCAGAATAACAAAAATTTCAAACTATCTATATCGGACGACCTTTAAACAACCGAGCAATTCAGTATAATTTAGTAACAAAGAAATGAATAACAATTATAAGTGAATAAAATACAAATTCAGTAGAATAAATTAAACAGAACCTCAAACTTACCACGTGCCGATAACTGAAAAAGTTGATAAAATTTCTATCGGACATGCCTTTTTGTCGGCGAGTCGCAGCCCGTAAAGAAACCAGAGTGTGTTGTGAGAGTGTAACCCGATAGGGGGAGAAATCGAAAATAGCTGAATTCAAAGATTAACGGTCTTAGGAATTCTTTCCTTGGAAGAGGTCACTAGCAGAATAACAGAAATTTCAAACTATCTATATCGAACGACCATTTTGCTATAAAATGAACTGTTGGTCATTTTATCTAAATCTAAACTTATTTATACATGGAACTTTGTCTGTGTGCGTGTGTCCGTTACCTATAGACTCCGAAACGGCTGAACCAATTTTCTTGAAAATTTACGATAAGCGTCTGCGAGTGTTCTTAGATATGTTTTGTGTTGAAGTACCCTCGATAAATATCGAAAATCGATAATCGAAAAAATCAGGTTATAGAAGGAGTGGTCCGATTTTAATAAAATTTGATACACTCATAGACAAAGACATAAGAAACGATATTCAGAAGTTTCAAGGCTGCAGTTCTTACAATAGTGCAGAAAATCGAATAATATATATATATATATATATATATATATATATATACATACATATAAAAGACAAGATGTTTGTGTGTGTGTCTGTTTATCTGCCTGTATGTCTGTATTTTTTCAGCCCTTTTATTTTAGTTTTTGCTTCGGGTTTGGCTCTAAGTAGGTATAATTGTAGTTCTTAGTCTCAGCCATGATACCATTTATTCAGAGGACTTATTTAGACTTCAGTATTCAGTTTACGACGAACAAAACTTATTTGATATCGATACCAGGAAATCAAAATTTCACTTACATCCATTCATTTTTCTTTCAGTCTACGGTTTCGCTTTAACTGGAAACAACTATTGCTTTTTAATCTTTCGTGCCAACGTCCAAAGAGTCTGAGCTCCAGGACCATGGATTAGTTTTAAAGCTTTCATTACACCTGTGCAACGCCGGGCTATACTGCTGGTATATATATACATATATATACTAGGTGCGATTGATAAATTGTCGCAATTATTTTATTATTTCAAATATTCTTTAGGCTGAGTCTGAGCTCCAGGACCATGGATTAGTTTTAAAGCTTTCATTACACCCGAGCAACGCCGGGCTATACTGCTAGTTTTATTATATTTTTTCTTCGTATTTCCTTTATTTCTTATCCTGCTGTTTTAATAGTTGACCATCCATGCTTGCTTTCTGGAATAGACTTGTATTTCCCTACCTCCACGCTTAATATCTGGGGCCTCGGTGTGGCATGTCAAATAGGCCTTGTGTCAAAAACAACCGAAGTCCCCACAATTTAACATATCAGAAGTTTGAATGAATAATTGGAACAATTAAAGTATTTTGTTTGTGAAATAAGTGTAATTTTTTAAAAATAGAACTAAATAGCAAATTTGTAAGAAGTAAAATAAAATATTCATAGACAAAATGCATGTAGTTAATTTTTCAAAGAGAAATGTACGTATTTAAATGTCCCACAGAAATTGAGAATTCATGGTTGATAGTAGCAGAATGTGTGTATATAAAAAAGAGTAATCAGTGTACTTAACACATAAAGTCTATGTTCCCTATTTTTTATGGCCAGAGAAAAAGTGAAGAGGAAAGTCAAGCAATAAAGGAAATTGTACTGAGTGGTCTTGAGTTTTACGAATTAGATGAAGATGTCCTGTTGTTGTTGTCGCTTCCTTTGGCGGCGTGGAGTGAAAAACAAAGAAAAGAAAATTGGAAGAAGGGGTAGAATGAATGTATGCCGACACGACATAACATCGGCTCGACGTTTCTTTCTCACATTCTGACGGGATGCTTTCAGATACCGCCCCCATTCTGACTGCTTTTGACAGGTCAAAGGACGTCCTCATGTAGTGAATCTCGTCATGTCACTGGATCAGAATCGCATACCAAATTTTCTATATGTTAAAAAAAATTAATTGGCGTCAAAGATCAATTTTCTATTTCCTCTCCAATCAGGATCCAGGATTTTACTTTTCACACTGACTTGTGAAATTTGCTTTGATCTGAGTTTTTCAAAATGTTTTCAGTTGTTTGGATCCGATTTTGCGGGTGTGCAATTTTACTTTTTTCGTTTTAATTAATTGTTAGGTAATATAAGATTTATTTCCTATAACTACATTAGAACGTGAGTTAAACATCGCATAGTCAGAAATCTGTATTGGTATCTGATTCGACAGTCCAAATAAATTACTCTGACCGTACACTCGAAGAAAAATTAACTTGACTGAAAATGAAACCTACGGACTTTAGGAAAGTTTTTTTCACATGTAAGCTTCTTTGTTTAAGCTGTAACGGATGTCTCGACTTTAAAGATAAAAGTTAGTAACTTTTTTTAATAAGAGTAGAGAGGTTTTCCTATCAATAGTTCTATACACCTCCTCATTTCTTGAACAGGCTCATTCCTTGTTTTCTGTTTAGACAGGGGTTATTTTCCTCTCCTTTGGCCTTAATACTGGTGCTTTCACGAGTTTTGTGACGTGTGTGGATTGTGTCAGCGTCTCTTTATACTAACTGCACCGGGTTGGCAGTTTTCTGGTTGCTTCTTCCCTGCTTGTAGTTAGGAACTCGAACGATTAGTTAACGACTAGAGAGGCCGCTCTGATCAACAGTCGCATATTATCGGGATTCATACAAGTTGTGCATTGAAGGATAGTACCTGCAAGCAATTCCGGTGTCTAACCCCAAGGCTACACGTTGTTGCTGTCTACGCCAGCTCCCTTCCCGCTCAGGTTAAATTTGAAAAGTGATTGCTACTACTACTCTATGCCTTTCCTTATAAAAATAACTTCATAACTATATACAACCATTGATATGAAACTAAATCAGCCCAGTAAAAATCACTTAAACCCTTCAACATTTTTTTCTCCAACATTCGTGGTATTCGTACAAACTTTTACAGAGTGAAATCGTTCTTCATTGAAAAGTCACCAGATAGCCTGGCTCTCTGTAAAACTAATCTTAACTCACAAATCCCCTCCTCTGATTTCTTAATTCCTGGCTGCCATCTTCGTATGCGTAGCCTGTCTGTCTGTCTGTCCATCTGTCTGTCTGTATATGGCGTTCACCCTGGTTGGGTTGAGTCGGTTTCCTCCCAAGCAGTGGAGAAAGATTCGTTGAGATTTGTTTCAGGGCAGGACCCCAAGTCCTACCCTGTATAGACCTCAGGCATTTTAATTATCCCGCAACAGGTTGCCAATACCTGCCGCGGTAGATTGGTTGCTAGCCAAGGCTATAGAACCCAATCTGTCATGTTATTTAACCCATAACTGGTGGGGAGGCGTGAATTAATACCTTTCCCAAGGGTATTAGCGCGTAAGTGAATGCAAGGCATTCAAGTGGAATTCGAACTCGGCTCTCTGATTTCTCTTTCTTAGTCGATATCCACTGCACCACAACGCGCATCCGTCAAGAAACGCTTACAGCACCTGGAATTCCCAAGCCGTCACTCATCTAAGTACTGAACAGGCTAAACGTTGCTTAACTTCGGTGATCAAATGAGAACCGGTGCATTCAACGTGATATGACCGTACGTAAAGCTTAGTCTGGGAGTTAATATCTGCCAACATCTCTCGCTGGCTAGGTAACACTAAACAAAGCCAGCCAACTGTTCTTTGTCTACCGCTATCATGATTATTACGTTCTAGATAGTATTTCTGATCATATAGAGAAGATCCAAATATGTTTGTATTCGGCGACTTTAATGTCCATCATTTCGTGTTGCTAAGACATTCTGTCACTCAGATTACTTACATCCAAACATGAACTTCTCAATATCACTGAATACCTCATGCAAGTGGTGGACTTGCCCATGCGTTTGACCATGCTTCTCTTCTAAATCTCTCTTTTTTACTTCGATACCTGACTCATGTCGTGCTATGCAATTCTGTCCTCTTGACAATTCTGATCAAGCGGCTTTGTCTGTAAACATCTCTTTCAGCTCTTCCAACAACCAAAATCCTCCTATTAACATAATATCTTCTTTTCGGGATTTCCTTCGTTACGCAACGTGAAAGAAAGTTTTTAATCTTTCTGTTCAAAATATGCGCTTCTGAGGACTCTTCCAGGGTGAAAGCCAGCAGCGATGCTTTCATTGCAGTAAGGAAATTCAAAGTTAAACCTCGTTCATTTACTTTGTTCTCGCCTGCATTCTCCTTTAGCAGACCCCAGAAAAAGAAGTTAATTCTTTCTTCTTTTAATAAAACCATGTTTAATCTGAGGAGGTGAAAAACAAATATAGTTAATGAGGTTTCCTAACTTTTTTCATCGTTTCACTCCAATCAATGCGGTACCGCCACTGATACGCATGGGGCTACATAAGAAAGTAAAAGAGGAGAGTGAAGAGAAAGACCAAACAGTTATAGGGAGTGTTAGAGAAAGGGTAAGAAAAGGATGCGAACACAGGTGTGAAGACAATTGCGAAGGTAGAGCGAAAGGAAAAGAACAAGATATACGGGATGATGTAGAAAAGACTGAAGTCAAGTAGATAAGAGATGGGAATTGACATTGCTTTTAAATTCAAGAATGTTGTAGCCGTCAGGAAAGCAAGTATACGGAAGGGAATTCCACAGGCAGGAAGTGCGAGAAAAGAAGCAGATGGGTAGATTTGTCTGCTACATTTGGCTGATCTAATTGTAAAAGGGTGGGACCTTTTTACCAGTCTGCTTTCACGAGTAGATTCTTGGGATGGGGGCACCAGTGACCTCTATCTCCCCGGACAAGTTTTAACTTTTATAATATTTACTAAAAAACAATGTAATTTGTATTAGTCATCTTGAATCTCTCATCTGTAGTAATAATAATAAAAAAACTGAAACAAAAATTACTATTTTTGGTCAACAAACTTATTATACGAAATTTGTTTAAACGGTGTTTGGATCAGATATATTCTTAGCGAAAACTGATATGGGTTCAGTTTAAACATGCATATTAGTGTCTATATAATTTATGCCAATCTGTATTGGTCCGTGCATCGCAATGTCTATACGTATTACCAAGCCTCCATCTTTCAATATCTGTTAGTGCCATAAGTAAACGATGACGGACATCTTCAGCTAGTACAGGCTGGGGGTGGAGAGACTTTTGTTGCTCATGACTTCGTCAAAATATCGACACGAATTGAATCAATACGTTCTGACCACGGATATAAAATCCACTCCAGGCATATTTCATCATATCGGAAATCACCTGCTGCTAATCGAAGACGAATCGATCGGTGCATTGAAGCACTTCTGATTCCAGAGATGAAAACAACCCTCAATCACCCATCAGTGATCGATAACACTCGAATGTTATCTCTGACTGGCCTTCGATCAAATTTCCGGTGAAATATTATTCTGCCCACTAGTGGAGTGACGGGTGAGAAGCAGGACCTGGGACGACCTGCTTACTGTACCTCTTTCTTGATTCAAAGTGTATCACTCGCTCTTTATTTTGGTGCGTAGAAACAGCTAATAATGGGCAGCGGAAGTGAGTCGAGCGAGAAGAAAAGAGAAAGCTGGCGGTTGGCGTTTGAGAAATGTGTAAAATGTTGTGGATGAAAAATCAGTTGGCGGCGTTGGCGGAGATGTTTGTTGATTTCGAAGATTCGTTGCTTTCAGGGTGGTGGTAATCCCCCGGGTGGGTGAAGTTATGATTTGAGCTTAGATATTAATCAAGGAAAGATGGAACAAAATTAGGAGGAAAAATTTGAAAAAGAAATAAATATTAAAATCCAGAGGAAAAGAAACAAGGGACAATGAACAGGAAGTCTTAGAATAAAAACACAAAATCTAAAAAAGAAAGCAAGAAAAATTCTAGAAAAAAATATACAAATACATAAATGAATAAATGAAAAAACAAATTCATAAAAGAAAGAAAGAAAAATGTCAACAGGAGAACAGGAAAAGAAAGAACAAAATCAAGAGGAAAGAGAAAGAAAAAGAAATAAAATCAATAAAAGAAAGAAGAAAAGCATGAAGAAAAAATAGAAAGAAAACAAAATCAAGAGGGGAAGAAAAGAAAAAAGAAATACAATCAATGAGAGAAAAAAGAAAGAAAGAAAGAAGAAAATCAAGAAAAAGAAAGAAAAAAGAAAAATCAATAAAAGAAAGAAAGTAAATCAAGAAGAGAAAGAAAGAAAAAAGAAAAACCGAGTAAGAAAGAAAAAAAGAAAGAAAAATCGAGAAAGAAAGAAAAAAGAAAAATCGTGAATGAAACAAAAAAGAAAGAAAAATCAATACAATAAAGAAAGAAAGAAGAAAATCAAGAAGAGAAAAAGAAAAATCAATAGAAGAACTGAAGAAAGAAAGAACAAAATCAAGAGGAAAAAGAAGAAAAAGGAAATAAAATAATAAAAAAAGAAAGAATGAAAGAAAATGCACACGAAAAAGTACAGAGTATACGGAAAGAAACAAAGAAAGAAAAATAAACAAATAATTGAAGAAATAAATTCATAGGAGAAAGAAAGAACAAAATGAAGAAGAGAAAGAAAGAAAAACGAAAGAAAAATCAATAAAAGAAAGAAACAAAGAACGAAAAATAAAGGAAGGAAAGATGAAAAAAATAACAAGGTTTGATAAATAAAAAACAAATCATTACAAAGAAAAATAGGACGTCACGAAAGAAATTGACAAGAAGAATAAAAGTAAGACGGAAAAAGAAATTGAAGAAAGTATGAAAGTAAAACAGAGGTTGCTATATAAGAAAAACAACTATAAAGAAAGAGAAAAAAACAAATATGGAAGAAATTGAGATATGTCTACAGGTGAGAATCTTTGGAGATCGGTATTAACAGATTGAAATCTTAATATGCGGTATACTGGTTGCCAATCAAGGCTGCGTAACCCAATATATCATGCTATTTTGGAGCAGCTGTTTGAAAAAGAGATGAATTAATGCCTTTTCCAAGGGTAATTGTGTGTAAGTGAATGCAATGAATTCAAATGGAATTCGAACTCTGCTCTCCTGGTTTGTCATTCGGAGTTGATATCCATTACACCACAACGTACAGCTTGGTCATTATACAATTTCAATACGTCTATTGAACAGGTTAAGAGGCTCATCCCTTGTTCCCTGTTTAGGATGTGGTTTCCGGCTTTCTCTTTTCCAATCTTTTCACTATTACGTAGCCCCTGCACATCAGTGGCGTTACCGCCTTACTCGGGGTGATACGATTAAAAAAAATCTGGCTGACTATTGCATGAGGCCTTATTGTTCTCTGCGATGAATGATCAGTGAATTTCTAGATGCATCTGCGGAGTAGTCAATTTTTCACTAGTCAAATATAATCTAATAAATGACAAGTCACTTTACTGTAAAATCTTTACTAAAATGTAATGATTTTTTAAATTATTTTCACCCGATTAATGTATTCCTATAGAAACATTTATGCAGTTTTCATTAAAAATGACAGGCAAGGTATTGAGACTAAAAAGGTATTGAGGCTTTAATAAAAAAAGAAAGCCCAACACAATAACATCAACTACGAACACGCTAACAACATACTTACCGTGTTCGGTACATTACACTTATTGCGACTCTACATCATACATCTCAACAAATACTTGCAGTTACTCGTAAAATAGCATTTATACTCGAAAATGGCTACAAGTATAACCGAAACCGCTGGGATAGAAAAACATTTGGACAATTTTTATATAATTTATCTCCTCAACAGAAAAGATATAAGATCACATAATAAATTACAGAAAAAACTTTACCATCGCACGTTGTCTGTCATTTTTAATAAAATCTGCATAAAAGAGAGATTGCTGCCCAAAATCTACTGCTAAGAAGGTTGGGTCACTATGTCGATCCAGGAAGTGTTTTCCGTCTGAATCCATCCTGCATATATACAAGTCAACCATCCGTCCGTGCATGGAGTACTGCTGCCATTTATGGTCAGGCGCCCCTGCCGTTCTCCTCAGTGTTCTCGACAGGCTCCAAAGAAGAGTCTTTCATGTGATAGGTAGTGATCTGGCGGCTCGACTGCAGCCACTTCCCCACCGTCGAAATGTGGCCTCCCTTTGTCTGTTTTATAAATACTTTCATGGCTTCTGCTCAGACGAACTTAAGTCACTGATGCCTCCTCAACAGTTGTTTACTCGTGCAACCAGATTGGCAACTGGGTCCCACCCATTCACAGTCAGGTTAGCCAAATGCAGACGACAATTCTACTCCTGCAGCTTCCTCTCTCGCACTTCCCGCCTGTGGAACTCACTCCCGTATTCTTGCTTTCCTGACGGCTACGACCTCCAGAAATTTAAAAGCAATGGCAATACTCGTGTATTAACCACTGGACTCTAACTCTCTCCCCACCCCCGTATATCGTTTCCTTTCTCTCCACCTATGTATCTGTCATTGCACCTGCATTCTCAGCTTTCTATTGCTCTTTTCTAACTAGTTTGTACTCCTCACTCTTTTCTAATTAATCTTTTTACACTTATGTAGACCCCCGCTCATCAGTGGCATTTCTGCCTTGTTCGGGGTGCAATGATTAAAATATATATATATAGAATCGTGTATACACACCAACAATCCTCTCTATTATAATAGAGACCGATTTTTATATAATCATCCGCAGACAGATTGGTTTCGCTGCATCACAGCTCATCAGTACGGTTAGACTTCCGATTGCTTTTAGCCAGGATTGTAACCCGGCCAAACTGATATCAATCGACGATTCTACCACTGAGCTATGGGAGCTCGGAAGTAGGACGCAGACTTTTAACGTGTTATATACAATGTAAACATACTGAGTGTTCTAATTCATTACTGAATCAACGATGCGTAGATGCTTGAGTAGCTACTATTTTTTTCAAAGTCAACCATAATTCCAGAGTGCTCAGTCAGGGTGTGAGAGCGTAAAAAAATATTTTTTCTCTTGTCACGCCCATTGGGCGGAGATAATCTGTGGCCCACAAACCTACGTCGTTTGGCTGCTGTGTTTATCCCTTTCTTCGTTTTTTATTTGTGGGTTATTTTCTTATTACTTAAGAGAGAAGTATAGAGAGCGGATAGAGAGAAGAGGGTAGAAAGAGACAAGAAAAAAGTAAGTGTGCGAGAAAGCGACATAGACTTTAAAGAAAAGCAAATCCTAATTTCATTTTTTTATAATTTTTTTTATATATTTTTTACTATAATCCTACGTATATAAAATTTTATTTTCATTCTGTTAGAAATGTTTGTGAATTAAATTTAGGAAGAATTTTCCATTGTGTAGCTGTACATGACGGCTGAAGGTTGGGTTAAACCATAAAATGTTACATTTACGGAGTTTCATCTTATTTCTGCTTACATTGCTTTGATCAGTGTGTTCTAAACCAGTGTTGAGATTACTTTTTTTATAATGAATTAATGTATTTAATTTTGGAGTAGTCAAAGGCTTCCTTATTGCTAGAATTGGTACTTAAACGAAATTGGATTGATTTATTCAAGTTATTAAAGATACTATTGTGATTATTTGTATCTTTTTCTTTGTATTTGTATTTGTAATGGTTTAAGACGACATATCGATAAAACTATTTTGCCTTCATTATTGACAGAACGAGTTTACTAGTGTTAGCCTATAAAACATGGGTTTACTATTGCATGCTTTTATAAGTGTATCATAATATGTACAAATGTACGTGTGTATAATAAGATTATTTCTGTCTGTAAACCTAAAATATTTTCGAGTTTTTGGTCTGCACAAACAAAAGTTGAGATGTATTAATATTATGTGCGTATCAAGAATTTCAAGAAGATCTGAAGTATTTTAAATTTAGTAAAGTGTTTTTATTAATGACTTCATTATTTTTCTTGTCAAGGTGTGATATTCTATTCCATTTGACATTAATAACATTTCTCCCATTATTACTTTTGGCAAATTTGGAAAGGAATTTCACAGTTTTTTTTCGCATAAAAATGGACAAAACCTTTCTACTAAGCACAAAACAGGCGACTTGCAAACATGAAAAAACATTGCTTGAAGACAAGGCCTTTACTTTACGCTGCCGACCATTAATTTATGATTATTATACAAACGTGAGTTAGTAAACTTACTTTAGTATAATAACCAAAGATTAGTGAGTTAGTAAATGTGCGTTGTGGTGTAATAAATATCGTTTCGGAACAAGAAATCGGAGAGTCGAGTTCAAATTCTACCTGAAATCGCTGCATTCACTTTCGCACAAATTGAGTGGGAAAGTAATTATTTCATCTTTTCTCTCAGCAGATTGTATTCTCTCGCAGTCAATGGCAAATTTTCCGTCTAGTCAGTCTCGAAAGAGACAGGATCGCTCAAGAGTAAATCACGCACAGCACCCAAATGACTGAAGTTAGTAAAAGGCTCGGACGGTACAAGAGAGTTATTATTAATCTATTTGGATGTAATAAAGTTAAATCTGGCGAGCTTTTTCATATAGATAGATCAAAGGTTCTTGGAAAATTGATTTACTTAATTTAAACACGATCTGTTTTGACTATAAAAGCCTGACCAATATTTACCCGGAGACACAATGTTTTCTTAATAATTTTAGCCCATGCAAAGCAATAAAGCCACAAAGAATTAGTAAGGAGAGACAGGAAAAAAAAAAAAAAAAGAATTCAGACGACAGATGAAAACGATTGGCATTATATTTAAGATTTTCAAAAGTTGACTGGAATACAAAAAAAAAAAAAAAAAAAGACACAGGTAATTGTTCAACAACCGATAAGTGCGAAAGAAGAAACATTTATCATAGAACTTACGGTTGCATCTATCTATTATCTAACGATGAGAAGTAGCTGCTAATCTCGTACTGAAATTAAAGTTGTGATATCTAGTTACAAAAAGTAAATCTAATTAAAATCATTACCATGAAAATGTTTATAGAAAAGACACATGAAGATAATGTTACGGTAGTGAGGAAGTAACAGAAGATAATACGACAGGTTCTTTTTTTCTATATCTAAATAATTAAAGGGCAAATTATGTCTGTCTGTCCCTTAACTCAAGCCACACTTGCTCTACATAGAGATATTATATCTTTTGGAAATCCGGATGAATCCGACCTGCAACTAGTGCTTGGGTTTTGTGTTCGGATGAGGAGTCAGTCATTTAAGTGCCATACATGATACATGTTTGGGCGATGATGTCTCGAAAGAGACATTGATGACTGGGCAGAAGATTATCCCGCAGTAGGTTGCCATTATATTCTGCGGTAGATTGGTTGTCAGCCAAGGCTACAAAACCCAATCTGTTCTGTTATTTGACTCATAGCTAGAGGGAGAAGAGATGTATTATATTATGACGTAGTAATTAGTGGGGGATCAGTTTATTACTTTAATACAATAGAAAACCGATCCCCCACTTTATGACCATAATTGGAGGGAAGAGACGGAAAATACCTTTTACAATGGTATTTGCGCGTAAATGAAGGCAAGGAATTCAACTAGAATTCGATCACGGCTCCCCCAATATCCTGTTCCGAGCCGATACCCACTTCGCAACCACGCACATCCGGATGAGGAGGCAAGAGCTAAAAATACATGTTTTACAATAAAGGAACAAATTAGTTATTTTAAATGTTTTAACTTCTATTGAGCATAAAATAACACAAAAACATTGTGAATTTTTTTGCGACCACCTTTTAATTGCTGTTGTTCTGAGGTTCACTCTGACCTGGAGTCGTAACTATGTTAGGGCAAATAGTTAACCCCCAAACTGGGGTCAAAACACTATGATATAATTAAAGTAAAGCTTTTATAGAAATATATGCATAAAAATGGACTTTTATAGAAAAATATACATTTTTGGAGGAAAAATATTACAAACAAGACATTTTTGAAGAAAAAATATTACCAACAAGACATTTTTAAGGAAAAAATTACCATAATATATTTTTAAGAAAAAAAAATATTACCAGCAATACATTTTGAATGTTTTTTTCCGTTTTTTAAAATAAAAAAAATAATCAAAATCTGACTAAATCATCTTTTTCACTATAACCGGACATTAATAAAATACCTTAAAACCTCACCTTTTTGGCGATAAATAACCCAAAGAGTTTGATATGTCGTTAAATAAAAATCAAACTGTTTTTTTTTTTCGATTTTAGATTTAGTTTAAAATATTTTCAAAATTTTGTGAATTGAGAAAATCAATTTTATTTCTCAAAAACGCCAATGAATAAAGCGGTAAAATAAAAGGTTCGTTATGTGATTGTTTTGAAGTTCGGCGAAGAACTCAACTCATTTGATGTTCCACGGAGATTTAATATTCGACCTGGATTGAAATTTTGGTCCAATTCGGTCTTTTGGCCGGAATGGGACTTATAGTCCGAGTGGTGCATTGGATATTGGCTCGGAACGAGAAATCGAGGAGCCGAGTTCGAATTCCAGCCGAATTCATTGCATTCACTTACGCGCAAATACCCTTGGGTAAGGTATTACTCCATCTATTCCTTCCAGTTATGGGTTAAATAACTGGACATATTGGGTTCTATAGCATTGGTCGGCAACCAGTCTACCACAGAAAGCAATGACAACCTATTGCGGGTAATCTTCTGGCCAGCCAGTCATGTCTCTTTCGAGACATGATCGCCCAAGCCTGTATCACGTATGGCACTTAACTGACTGAGTCCGAATTAGTCAAAGTGAGACTTTCAGGTTTCATGAAATGAATTGAGAAAATTAGATTTATTTGAAAATTATCATCGCTGCTTTCTATTATCCTTCCGCATAATCTATTTTTAAAGTCCGTAAGGACTAATGTGCGTTTTGGTGCAGTGGATATCGTCTCGGAACGACAAATCGTGGTACTGAGTTCGAATTCCAATTGAATTCCTTGCATTCACTTACGCACAAATACCCTGAAAAAGGTATTAATCCGTCTTTTCCCTCCAGTTATGGGTTAAATAATAATCTCCCAAAGTTTTCTTTTAATCTGCAAAAAAAATTAAATCTCTTTGAAAAAGAAGTAAAGGAAATTTAAAAAAAAAAAGTAAGATTCTATCTGTATTAGAAGTGCTTATACCGAAAAATTCACCTTATTTATTGAATGACCCTCGTATCTGACCTCATTAGCGTTGCTTTCTGGTCCGTAAACAAACTAAAAAAGAACATTAGTGCACAGAGCGTACAATTGTCTCATTGCTCTGAAAAATTTTCTTCAGCTTGAGAGACAGAATAATCGTTACAATCGAAGACCAATGTCTGGTATTTTTAACGGGAAAATTTGTGAAGCAAGAGAACTGTTTTCTCTCTGTGGGTTTAAATATGTTCATTAGCGTGTGAAAAGGCATACTGTCTTCAAGATCTGACATTAGCCAAAGGCAAGAGCACAAAATTAAACCAGCAGTTCGAACGACGAACCTGAAATCGCCGTGTCGAAGCTATTTTGGTATTGTCACACCCTGCGGCTAATTTCGAACCTTACCAGGAATACCGCAGAAAGCAATGTCAACCTACTGTGGGATAATCTTCTGCCCAGTCAATCAAGTATTTCTGAAGACATGATCGCCGAAGCGTGTATCACGTATGGCACTGACCAGGAATAAGAACAACATCTCGTTATGATACAGTATAACCCGGATATAAGAGACCAACATCTCGTTATGATACAGTATGACTCGGATATAAGAGGCCCTGATATAAAAGAAACCCGGATATAAGATAGATTTTCTATGGTCCCAAAATACAGCCTGTGGTAATGTATATAAAATAGACCAAACACTCGTATAAGAGAAAGCCGAATATAAGAGAACTTTTATCCGGTCCCGACAACTCTTATATCAGGGTTACACTGTATTTATTTTTAATTTTTGTGAGTCGGATATGTTTTCCTTTTTGCTGTTGGGGACGTCCGTAAAAAATTACGATTATAGGCGCGGAATATGGATTCGTCTAGGCGAGTCTATATCCCTGCCATATCTGCTAACAACCTTAAATTTTTAAACTAAAGTTCACCCAATTTTTCTTCCTTATGCGCCGTATCTCCTCAGAAGATAAGCGATTATGGTTCTCCATAATTTCCTATCCTTCGTATCGCTTAATAAATTTCATTTTTTTTTTCTCCTGGACCTTTTTCTGCAATTCATTTATTCAAGCTCAGTAAATATGGTGATTTTCTAAGTGCAGCTTAGATGTGGCACAAGGCTGAAAGTATGGAGCACCCAATGAGGATCAAACTCACTACTCAATTGTAAGAATTCTAGGGAGATAAGCTTGCTAACCATAAGACCACCTCGAGGGGCCCAAAGCACACTAAATATGTTATGCGTGGTTTTTCTCTATCCCACTTGTCTTCAATCTGTCCCGTGTGTATCAGATTTTTCAAGCCTTTCTTTACTCATTCTCTGCATTGGAAATTTCATCCTTCTCTTCCTAATGTTAAGGATAAGTTTCCTTTTCGTTTAGGTTTTTTTTTAAGGCTAATAAACGACTCAAGTTTGAAGGTGACTAAATTTAATGTATTTTATGTACACGGTTCGTTTTAGATCCGCTGAAGTGGAAGGGTGTAATCAATTTTTTCTCATCAGATTAGGTAATTTCATTTCTAGTGGTGTGCAGTAATATTTAATTATTTTCGAGTTATATGATGAAATTTGTTTGGCCTTCAAAAATATTGCGTCACCCCTGATTGTATCAGATTTTTATCGCATCCAGCCACTATTGTCTCAACTGTCGACTTGTTGTCATACGGCCACTGTCTGCGATAAAGGTTACTTCAATGAAGCGCAAGAAAATTGTGACGGTGCACGAAAATACTGGCTAGCCTTATAAAGAGATTGCGGATATTGTTGGTGGCAGCCTTTCAAATGTCAGCCGTGTTATCAAGGCGAAAAAAGAAACTATATCCATCAATTCAAAACGTAAAGGAATATGCGGCCGGAAAAGAAAAACAATGCCAAGTGACGATGTATACGTAATAAGTGAAAGTGTGATCCTAAGAAGCCATTATTCGTTTCATTTCAATTAATTTGCAACATGGTGTACAACAGATCGCGGATACTGTTGGTGGCTGCCTTTCAAATGTCAGCCGTGTCATGAAGTCGAAATATATGTTTATTTTTTCGTTGCAATTTCTCTCTTTATTGTCTTGAGCGTTCGTTCTTTTCTTTATCTTTTGTGCCTTTCAGATTTTTCTATTTCATTTTACTTTCATTTCATTGAAGCAGAGGTTAACTGCATGTTAGTATTGTCTCTTTTTCCATCTTTTGTCTCCTTTTTATTTATTTCTTTTCCATAATTAATGTTTCTTTTTATAAATACCCTGTCTTTCTTTGTTTGAATGAGGTGTTCGTTATATACGTAAGAAGTGAACATGAATGATATGATAGAGATAATAACCTTTGAAATGTGGGAACTGTAATTGTAAGTACATTTTTTGAGGAATGGTCTACCAGCTACTACCAGGATGTGCGTTGTTGTACAGTGGATATCGGCTCGGAACGAGAAATCGGGAATCAGAGTTCGAATTCCAGCCAAATTCATTGTATTCACTTACGCACAAATACCCTTGGGAAAGGTATTAATCCGTCTATTCCTTCCAGTTATGGGTTAAATAACAGGACAGATTGGGTTCTATAGCCTTGGTCGGCAACCAGTCTACCGCAGAAAGCAATGGCAACCTACTGCGGGATAATCTTCTGCCCAGTCAGTCATCTCTCTCTCTTTCGAGACATGATCGCCCAAGCGTGTACCACGTATGGCACTTAACTGACTGAGTGAATATAATAGTATAAATCATGGTTAAGGCGTCTACTAGTCATAAAGTTGGGGATCGGTTTTCTATTGTATTAAAGTAATAAACTGATCCCCCACTAATTACTACGTCATAATATAATACATCTCTTCTCCCTCTAGCTATGAGTCAAATAACAGGACAGATTGGGTTCTATAGCCTTGGTCGGCAACCAGTCTATCGCAGAAAGCAATGGCAACCTACTGCTGGATAATCTTCTGCCCAGTCACTCATGTCTCTTTCGAGACATGATCGCCTAAGCGTGTATCACGTATGGCACTTACCAGGAACCCCTTCAATACGTATATCGAAACCTTTCCCAATCAGTCCAAAAGCTCCAACATCTACCGAAATTATTGATCGTTTTTTTTTTAATATAAAGCCTTTCTCTTTCTTCATTTGAATGAGCTGTTTGTTATATACGCAAGAAGTGAACATGAATCATATGATATATTTAAAGATCTTTGAAATGTGGAGCTGTAATTGTAAGTATATTTTTTAAGGCACGGTCTACCAGGCAACCCTTCAATAATTATATCGGAATCTTTTCCAATCAGTCCAAGTGCTCCAACAACTACAGGAATTATTGATGTCCTCGTGTGTTTTATGTTTTAGATTTCCATTTCAAGACTTTTTCTATCTTATTAGTCTTTGATGATCTTCAAAGATGCATTACTGTTGTGGCGAAATCTTCGTTGCCAAATTGTTCCAACCTGTTTGGGTACGGAAGTAAGACACGGAAACACGAAGGTAGGTTCAACAGTGTATTAGAATGACAGAAAAATATATACAATGTTATGGTTCTACAGAAGGATGCTGCGGATATCCTGGACCGAGCCTGTGAGCAATGACGAAGTTTTGAAAATGATAGAAACGAAAAGGAAATTGATATTTAGCATCACGAAGAGACAACTAAAGTTCCTGGGTAATGCAGTGAGGAAGGAGGGCTTGGAGAACCTGATACTAACAGGCCAGACATAAGGAAAAAGAGACAGAACAAAACAGCGGATAACATATTTAAAACGTCTGAGCAGGTGGATGACAGAACGGGAGCTGAGAGACGTTACAGAAGAAAACGTGCTAAGAGCCACCAGGGAAAGGGATACGTGGAAGGCCATGATCAACAACGTCCTGAAGGGACAAGGTACATAAAAGAAGAAGATGGTACAGCGATAAGATTATTTTACATTTTTTTTTTTTTTTTTTTTTTTTAGCGAAGGGACAAAACAAAGAGAGATCCCAAAAGATATAAAAAATAGATCAACACTTCATTTCTGGCTTTTGTTTCAGATTTTATAATTGCCGAAATAAATACTTAAATATATATTTAACTGGTTCTCCTTTAGCGGCTTGCAGAATTCAGAACGATCATGAAAAGAAAATCTTTATCTGACTGCAAAGTTTCAAACTGCTTGTCGTCGCAAGTCATTCAATAATTGAAAAGAATGGGAGTTAACGTCTTTCTTTCGTAAAAAAATAATCTATCTTGGATTTTTAAAATGCAAATTATTTTCTCTTTAAATTATAAATGCTAATGTTATAAAAAAAAAACCAACTGTTGTTGCTTATTGAATTGATTTTTTTCTCTAAAAAGGGTATTTCAAAAGGGATTGTGACCTTATAGGTTTATTTAGGAAAAAGAAAAATAGAGGTAAAGAATTGGAAAAATCAGACGATAGTAAAAAAAAAATTAACCAGTCTGAGATTTCTTCAAAGAAAGTAGATCTGTTGATTACGACTACGTTTGGTAATTTTCTTTATTTTAGCTTCTTTTTTTTAAAGTAATTTTGTTGGTTTCCCAACGTGCAAGATGGGGAGAAAAAAAAAATTTTTTGGCATGGAAAAGAGGACAGAAATATAAAGGAAATTTTCATATATTTTACTTTCGTACGAAACTGTTTAAGAATTGGCGTTTTTTTTTAAACATTTTTAGTCCATCACTTAACTCCAAGGCGATAAAGCCACTGAGACGAGAGGGATTACGGAGGATGAAATACATATAGTTAATGAAAGTGAGAAAACGTTACTAAAGAGAAAGGGCAATTAAAACAACAGAGTTCAAGGAGAAAAAAGATCATGATTGATGTTGTTTTTAAATTTTTGAGGATCGTAGTTGACATGAAAGCAAGAAGTCGGAAAAGAGTTCCACGAGAATTGCGAGTAAGGAAACTATTAGAATAAAACTTGCGGTTATATTTAACAATTTTAACCATAAAAACATGAGACCTAGTACCGTTCTAGTACTGGACTTCATAAATCTTAATAAATGTTGTCTTTTTGTTACTTCGCCTAAACCATACACCGACATCCATTTTTCCTAGCTCGCTAGGTAGGCTATGCGTTCTATTCTCTGTCCCCCTTACCTTCAATCTGTCTTGTGAATATCAAATTTCCAAAGCCCTCTTTCCTCATATGTGCTTGAAAAATTTCAGCTGCCTCTTTTTGATGTGAAGTATAAATGTCTTTCTTGTTTAAATTTTCACTAAACCTTCGTCGTTGCTCACATATGGGATCTATGGTATTCTCAGCATGCACCCGTAAAATTAACTCTTCATCTGTAAGTAGAGTGGCCATCATTTACAGTCATATGTCATATCAGTCAGTTAAGTGCCATACGTGATATACGCTTAGGGCGATCATGTCTCGAAAGAGACATGATTGGCTGGACAGAAGATTATCCAGGCAGTAGGTTGCCATTACTTTCTGCGGTAGACTGGTTGCCGACCAAGGCTATAGAACCCAATCTTTCCTGCTATTTAATTCATTTATTCAAATCAGTCAGTTAAGTGCCATACGTGATACACGCTTTGGGAGATCATGTCTCGAAAAAGACATGACTGACTGAGCAGAAGATTATCCCGCAGTAGGATGCCATTACTTTCTGCGGTAGACTGGTTGCTGACCAAGGCTATAGAACCCAATCTGTCCTGCTATTTAATTCATTTATTCAAATCAGTCAGTTAAGTGCCATAATGTGATACACGCTTTGGGAGATCATGTCTCGAAAAAGACATGACTGACTGGGCAGAAGATTATCCCGCAGTAGGTTGCCATTACTTTCTGCGGTAGACTGGTTGCCGACCAAGGCTATAGAACCCAATCTGTCCTGCTATTTAATTCATTTATTCAAATCAGTCAGTTAAGTGCCATACGTAATACACGCTTTGGGAGATCATGTCTCGAAAAAGACATGACTGACTGGGCAGAAGATTATCCCGCAGTAGGATGCCATTACTTTCTGCGGTAGATTGGTTAGCAGCGAGGTTTATAGAACCCAACCTGTCCTGTTTTTAATCCATAACTGAAGGGTAGAAACGGATTAATACCTTCTCCAAGGGTAATTGCCCGTAAATGAATGCCATATAGGAGGGCTAATATGACACAACAGTTCAACACTCTTTTCTTTGTTTCTGACGAAATGTTTCTTTTGCTCAATTTTTGTTTGTTTTTTTGATTGTTTGTTTGTTTACTTCGAGGTTTAACGACCTATCAATCCTTATCGGATCCTTTTAAGATCATAACCAATGATTTTTGGGTAAGGTTATTTTAAAAAAGTTTTGTTGGTAATATATTTTTCATTCAAAAAAGGTTTGTTGGTAATATATTTTTCATTCAAAAAAGTTTTGTTGGTAATATATTTTTCATTCAAAAAAGTTTTGTTGGTAATATATTTTTCATTCAAAAAAGTTTTGTTGGTAATATATTTTTCATTCAAAAAAGTTTTGTTGGTAATATATTTTTCATTCAAAAAGTTTTGTTGGTAATATATTTTCATTCAAAAAAGTTTTGTTGATAATATATTTTTCATTCAAAAAAGTTTTGTTGGTAATATATTTTTCATTCAAAAAAGTTTTGTTGGTAATATATTTTTCATTCCAAAAAATTTTGTCGGTAATATATATATATATATTTTTTTTATAAGCGTTTCACCCCGAGCAAGGCATGTCACTGCCACTACTGCGCAGGGGGCTACATAGAGTGGAGAAAGGATGATTAAATATAGGAAATGTCAGAGGGTGGGTGATAGGCGGGTAAGGATACAGAGAATGAGGGTTGGGTAGATGAGAGTGTTCTGAGAATAATTGGGAATTAGTGTGATAGGAGGTGTCTATTGACCCTACATTTAAACACCTGGAGATTGTAGCTGTCGGGAAAGCAGACTTGTGGAAGGGAGTTCCACAGGCGGGAAGCGCGAGAAAAGAAGCTGTTGGAGTAGAATTTACGGTTACATCTTATTTGTTTAACTGTAAAAGGGTGGGACCTAGTTGCTAATCTAGTATCTCGTGAAAATTCGTGCTTAGGCGGCACCAGAGATCTAAGCTCATCGGAGCAGAAGCCATGAAAGTACTTGTAGAAGAGGCACAGGGAAGCCACATCACGCCGGTGAGAGAGTGGGTTCATTCAAAAAAGTTTTGTTGGTAATATATTTTTCATTCAAAAAAGTTTTGTTGGTAATATATTTTTCATTCAAAAGAGTTTGGTTGATAATATATTTTTTATTCAAAAATGTTTTGTTGGTTATATATTTTTCATTCAAAAATATTTTGTCGGTAATATTTTTCATTCAAAAATGTTTTGTTGGTAAATACCTTCATAGCATTTTGACCCAGGCTGGGGGGGGGCAACTATTTACCCATAGCTGGGACCCTAGCAGGTGCTACCACTCCGAGTGAGAATGGATCTGGGAACAACAGCAATTAAGAGGTGGTTCCATGCTCCTCACAGCCTCAATGGGATTCTCTTTATCCTTCTGTAGAATCACATTTTTCTTACAGCAATTTTCCGCCTTAGCCGTGTCGACATTGTCATGCTTTCACACGCATTGAAGAGGATTTGTCACAGCAAACCAGCACTATTTTCTTTTTTTCTAACTGAAGTTTTTTTTCTGTTTTTTTTACTACGTTTTACTTCTTCGAATGCATTTGAACCTAATCCGATACGCGTTTGAATTTCGGCATCGCATTTTCCATAGTCTGTTCAAACAAATCCTAGATATTTAAGCTTCTGTACTTGTTTGAGATATACATTTCCAATGTATATTTCTCAATTTGGCCCTTTTTTATTTCTTTACTCAAAATAACGAGAAAACAGAACTACACTCTTTTAATCGACATTATAATTAATTCAAAATCTCATCTTCAGGATAGTAGAAGAGCTCGTTTTCGAGTTCCGCGATTTTGATCTTGAAATATTAATGTATAATAAATAGGTGATACCCAACAACTTCTTTAACTTTTTATTTTACCAAACGCATTGTGATAGCCTTCAAGACCTAGACATACACCTAATATACACAATGCTTCAAGCAAGTTCCAAAACTTTTATATATAACCCAACTTTTATGTGGGATATTATCGGAAAACCAAAATCTTGTACTGAAAGAGGAAATAAATGTAACTTAAGTCTTTTAGAAATATTTATAATCTTGAAACAAATAAATAATTTACGAGCAAAATGAACCGTTTAAATAATTGGTTCCTTTATTACTACGTTTCTTAGATTATAGTGTTATTTATTCAAGCACTTCATGTGAGCCACTCAGATACTTTTGTTTATTAAGTGTTCGCCTTGGTTCTATGTGGTTTTGAAAAAGATTTTGTCGTCGCCCTCTTTGTCATTCTGTTGTTAATCTTTTTCTTTCGAGAGATAATTCCATTTCTCTGTTATGTTAAACACTACATTTTTAACATGAAATGACATTGTTGTAATCTGAAAGGTTAGTGCGCGAGTAATAAGCCAAACGGAGATTGGGAATAAATAGTAATAATAATAATGTCATCAAATACAAGACTCGCAAGCTGTGTGAAGCAATAACCACTGCTAGTAGAGAAGTGCTAGATGGTAACACGACACTCCTTTCAATAGAGTCCAAGGTATTATATAAGGATTGGAACATACCCATTACTGTCCAAAGGTACGTACATAGCAAAAATGATTAAGAATGATTAAAAATTAAAAAGATGATTAAAAATTTGAATATAAAAAACTATTAGCTTAAAAATTAAAGACTTATGAATTGATATCCTATACAGCACTACATTAGTTTTTAAAAAATGGTGATATAGAAAAGATATTAATGGAAAATAAAATTATATACCCTAAACAATAAACGAATGTTAAATATCCTATACAGCACAATATTAGTTTTTAAAAAATGGTGATATAGAAAAGATATTAATGGAAAATAAAATTATATACCCTAAACAATAAACGAATGTTAAATATCCTATACAGCACAATATTAGTTTTTAAAAAATGGTGATATAGAAAAGATATTAATGGAAAATAAAATTATATACCCTAAACAATAAACGAATGTTAAATATCCTATACAGCACAATATTAGTTTTTAAAAAATGGTGATATAGAAAAGATATTAATGGAAAATAAAATTATATACCCTAAACAATAAACGAATGTTAAATATCCTATACAGCACTATATTAGTTTTTAAAAAATGGTGATATAGAAAAGATATTAATGGAAAATAAAATTATATACCGTAAACAATAAACGAATGTTAAATATCCTATACAGCACAATATTAGTTTTTAAAAAATGGTGATATAGAAAAGATATTAATGGAAAATAAAATTATATACCGTAAACAATAAACGAATGTTAAATATCCTATACAGCACAATATTAGTTTTTAAAAAATGGTCATATAGAAAAGATATTAATGGAAAATAAAATTATATACCGTAAACAATAAACGAATATTAAATATCCTATACAGCACAATATTAGTTTTTAAAAAATGGTGATATAGAAAAGATATTAATGGAAAATAAAATTATATACCCTAAACAATAAACGAATGTTAAATATCCTATACAGCACAATATTAGTTTTTAAAAAATGGTGATATAGAAAAGATATTAATGGAAAATAAAATTATATACCCTAAACAATAAACGAATGTTAAATATCCTATACAGCACTACATTAGTTTTTAAAAAATGGTGATATAGAAAAGATATTAATGGAAAATAAAATTATATACCCTAAACAATAAACGAATGTTAAATATCCTATACAGCACTATATTAGTTTTTAAAAAATGGTGATATAGAAAAGATATTAATGGAAAATAAAATTATATACCCTAAACAATAAACGAATGTTAAATATCCTATACAGCACAATATTAGTTTTTAAAAAATGGTGATATAGAAAAGATATTAATGGAAAATAAAATTATATACCCTAAACAATAAACGAATGTTAAATATCCTATACAGCACAATATTAGTTTTTAAAAAATGGTGATATAGAAAAGATATTAATGGAAAATAAAATTATATACCCTAAACAATAAACGAATGTTAAATATCCTATACAGCACAATATTAGTTTTTAAAAAATGGTGATATAGAAAAGATATTAATGGAAAATAAAATTATATACCCTAAACAATAAACGAATGTTAAATATCCTATACAGCACTATATTAGTTTTTAAAAAATGGTGATATAGAAAAGATATTAATGGAAAATAAAATTATATACCGTAAACAATAAACGAATGTTAAATATCCTATACAGCACAATATTAGTTTTTAAAAAATGGTGATATAGAAAAGATATTAATGGAAAATAAAATTATATACCGTAAACAATAAACGAATGTTAAATATCCTATACAGCACAATATTAGTTTTTAAAAAATGGTCATATAGAAAAGATATTAATGGAAAATAAAATTATATACCCTAAACAATAAACGAATGTTAAATATCCTATACAGCACAATATTAGTTTTTAAAAAATGGTGATATAGAAAAGATATTAATGGAAAATAAAATTATATACCCTAAACAATAAACGAATGTTAAATATCCTATACAGCACTATATTAGTTTTTAATAAATGGTGATATAGAAAAGATATTAATGGAAAATAAAATTATATACCCTAAACAATAAATGAATGTTAAATATCCTATACAGCACTATATTAGTTTTTAAAAAATGGTGATATAGAAAAGATATTAATGGAAAATAAAATTATATACCCTAAAAAATAAACGAATGTTAAATATCCTATACAGCACTATATTAGTTTTTAAAAAATGGTGATATAGAAAAGATATTAAAGGAAAATATTTTTATATATCCTAAACAATGAATGAATGTTAAATATCCTACAGAGCACTACATTAGTTTTTTAAAATGGCGATATAAAAAAGATATTAAAGGAAAATCCTGTTTAGGTTGCAGTTTCCGGTTTTCTCTTTTCCAATCTTCTCACTTTTTTTTTTCAATTGGAGTAGATAGATCTATCTATCGCCCGGTTCACACTCTACCCACGTCTATTGAACAGGTTAAGAGGCTCATCCCTTGTTCTCTGTTTAGGATGTGGTTCCCGGCTTTATCTTTTCCAATCTTTTTACTCTTACGTAGCCCCCTGCACATGAGTGGCGTTACCGCCTTGCTTGGGGTGATACGATTAAAAAAAAAATATTTTTATATACCCTAAACAATAAATGAATGTTAAATAACCAATACAGCACTACATGAGATTTTTTAAAAAATGGCGATATAGAAAAGATTTTGATAGAAAATATTTTTATATACTCTAAACAATAAATGAATGTTAAATAACCAATACAGCACTACATTAGATTTTTTAAAAAATGACGATATAGAAAAGATTTTGATAGAAAATATTTTTATATACCCTAAACAATAAATGAATGTTAAATAACCAATACAGCACTACATTAGATTTTTTAAAAAATGGCAATATAGAAATGATTTTGATAGAAAATATTTTTATATACCCTAAACAATAAATGAATGTTAAATAACCAATACAGCACTACATTAGATTTTTTAAAAAATGGCGATACAGAAAAGATTTTGATAGAAAATATTTTTATATACCCTAAACAATAAATGAATGTTAAATAACCAATACAGCACTACATTAGATTTTTTTTAAAATGGCGATACAGAAAAGATTTTGATAGAAAATATTTTTATATACCCTAAACAATAAATGAATGTTAAATAACCAATACAGCACTACATTAGATTTTTTTAAAAAATGGCGATACAGAAAAGATTTTGATAGAAAATATTTTTATATACCCTAAACAATAAATGAATGTTAAATAACCAATACAGCACTACATGAGATTTTTTTAAAAATGGCGATATAGAAAAGATTTTGATAGAAAATATTTTTATATACCCTAAACAATAAATAAATGTTAAATAACCAATACAGCCCTACATTAGATTTTTTAAAAAATGGCGATAGAGAAAAGATTTTGATAGAAAATATTTTTATGTACCCTAAACAATAAATGAATGTTAAACCTGAAGATCAGTCACGTAACTTATTCGAAGAACAGGGAGAACAAAAGCTGCTAGAAACGCGAACTGCTAACGAAAGGAAACGATTCACACATTTCTATCTGAGGTCGAAGCATACGCTATGTTTTTGATTTCACTGCCAAAATTTTTAACCCGTATCTTTCCTGTGGGTTGCCGAAATTCTGCGCGTATTTAACGATATCGCCAAATAACAAATATTCGTCTGAGAGGTCACGATTCAACTAAAAGTCGGTATTTAAAGTAAGGGCGCCCAGCCGTGAGTTAAGGTTAAAAACATATAATACACTTTATTATATGTTTTTTGTACAGTTGATGGTTTCTTAGGCAGTTCTATCAAGATAAATCTACTTCGGTTTTCCGGTATATCATAACTGTTATATATTTCATATAATCTTGTTAATGCAGAATTTCTCTCAGGCTGTAAGCATCTCTATTCTATTTTGAATTAGTTACTATGTCGATTAAAAGAGTGTAGTTCTGTTTTCTCTTTATTTTGAGTCCAGACATTTCAAAGGAAAAAGGGCAAAATGAGAAATAGGTACTGGAAATGTCAAACTCAAACAAGTACAGAAGCTTAAATATCTAGGATTTCTTTGAATAGATTATGGAAAATGCGATGCCGAAATTCAAACCCGTATCGGATTAGGTTCAAATGCATTCGAAGAAGTAAAACATAATAAAAAACAAAAAAACAAAAAACTTCAGTTAGAAAATAAGAAAATAGTGCTGGTTTGCCGTGATATCAATCCTCTTCAATGCCTGTGAAAGCAGGACAATGTCAACACGGCTAAGGCGGAAAATTGAGGTAAGAAAAATGTGATTCTACTGAAGGATAAACAGAATTCCATGGACGTTAAGCAATTACAAACAAGCGTACTTATGAATTAATTTTTTTATACGGGCTCAAAATAAATAATAAAACTATATAGATCTGGCGGCTCGACTGCAGCCACTTCCCCACCGTCGAAATGTGGCCTCCCTTTGTCTGTTCTATAAATACTTTCATGGCTTTTGCTCGGACGAACTTAAGTCACTGGTGCCTCCTCAACAGGTGTTCACTCGTGCAACCAGACTGGCAACTGGGTCCCACCCATTCACAGTTAGGTTAGCCAAATGCAGACGACAATTTACTCCTGCAGCTTCTTCTCTCGCACTTCCCTCCTGTGGAACTCGCTCCCATATTCTTGCTTTCCTGACGGCTACAACCTCCAGAAATTTAAATGTAATGTCAATATTCATCTATTAACCACTGGACACTAGCTCTCTTCCCGCCCCCGTATATCGTTTCCTTTCTCTCCACCTATGTATCTGTCATCGCACCTGCATTCTCAGCTTTCTATTGCTCTTTTCTAACTAGTTTGTACTCCTCACTCTTTTCTAATTAATCTTTTTACAGTTATGTAGCCCCCCGCTCATCAGTGGCATTTCTGCCTTGCTCGGAGTGAAATGATTATATATATATATATATATATAATTTATTTGTACTCTAATTTGATTTTATTTCTATATGTCCAGTTTTTGGAGCCTCTTCAACAGATTGTCGAATATTTGCTTGCTCAGATTCCATGTTCACAGGGATTCACAATGCAATGTTAAATTACTGGAAGCAATTTCGGAAATACAGGAAAAATATATGCCATTGTTGCTGCTTCTTTATCGCAGGTAAAATTAACAGCTACTTCACGTTCAATTACAATCTCCGAGAGTAAGCGATGTCAAACCTGCTTTGTACCTAGATGGGCGACAGCTTTGGAATACCAGGTACTGTAAGCAAAGATATGCTGGTGATACAGTGAATAATGTTAATCGGAGAACTGAATTCCAATTCAAGTCAGGTCCATTATATTTACTTCGGCTCACATACTTCTGGGAAATTTAACAATCTACTCCTTCTTCCCCAGTTATGTGTTAATTAATAAAATATTTATCTACTTTTATGCGCCTTGTTCCTTTAGGAGTTTGTGACCATGGCTCTCCACAATTTCCAGTCCTTTGTAAAAATTAATAAATGCTAAAATTTTGTTATCTCGCCTTAAACATGACCTGTTATCCATTTACTCAGGCTGGTTTTTATTCTTTTTCTACAGGCATTTTCTCTTCAAAGTGTTGGTGATCATGGCTCTCCACACTTTCCTGTTCTTTCTAACTATTAATAAATTTATTCTTTTGTTATCTCGCCTGAAATATGCTCCGTCATCCATTTACGCAAGCTGGTTTTTCTTCTTTCGTTGGAGGCATTTTCTTTTCAAGGCGTTAGTGATCATGGCTCTCCACATTTTCCTGTTCTTTCTAACTGTTGATAACTTTCTTATTTAGTTATCATTTTACTCCAGCTGGTTTTTCCTCTTTTGCTCGGGATCTTTTCTCTTCGGGGCGATGGTAATCATGGCTCTCCACATTTTCCTGTCCTTTTTAACTATTAATAAATTTTGTAATTTTATCTCACCCAAAATATGCTACGTCGTGAATTTACCCAAGCTGTTTTTGTTCTTTTTCTATGAGCTGTGTTACTTCAGGGCGTTGATGACCATGGCTCTTTACAATTTTCTTTCCTTTATTTTTTTTAGGAAACCTGAAAGAAAAATTTGAAGCAACTGAAATGTGGTTCTACAGAAGGATACTGTGAATATCATGAATCGAGCATGTGAGCAATGATGAGATCTTGGAAATGATGGAAACAAAAAGGAAATTAATAAGGAGAATCAGGAAGAGACAGCTGAAGTTCCTGGGACACGTAATGAGGAAAGAGAGCTTGGAGAACCTGATACTAACAGGCCAGACAAAGGTTAAAAGAGACAGGGGAAAGCAACGGATAACATATTTTAAGGACCTAATCAGATGGATGATGGAACGAGGGTTGCATGGAGCAACAGGAGAAGGCATGCTAACACCAGGGATAGAAAAACGTGGAAGGCCATGATCGACTACGTCCTGAAGGGACAAGGCACATAGAAGAAGAAACCTTTAGGGCCCTGCATATATTCATATTCCTGTCATTTAAAGCTTTTAATATTTTTTTGTATTTCCAAAAGTTATTTTGCTCTTCTTCTATGTGCCCTGTCCCTTCAGGACGTAGGTGATCATGGTTCTCTACGTCTCACTATCCCTTGTGGCTCTTAGTATGTTTGCTCCTGTTACACCTCGCAAACCCCGTTCCTTCATCTACCTGATCAGGCCCTGCATCCGCTGCCTTCCTCTGTCTCTTTTTCCTTTTATCTGGCCGGACAGTATCAGGTTCTCCAAGCTCTCCATCCTTATTACATGTCCCAGGAACTTCAGTTGTTTTGTTATCAAGCTTGAAAATTGTTCTGTCATCCATTTAATGAGGGTCGTTCTTGTTCAGTAGGGCTTTTAATGACTACATATGTTTGAAGTATATTATATTTTAACACAGTTCCGTTCTTATAACGATTGCTCTGTCAAATCTTTCTTTCCTCATTAAGTGCCTCAGAAAAATTTTACTGCGTCTTCCTTGTGTTAATTATAAGTTACTTTTTCGTTTTCATTTCTCGTTGTTTCTCACATGCACTAAAATATTGCCATCCGCTAAAAATTTCCATCGAATCTAAAAATATTGTCTGACTTTAAATAACGCGCAAGGAGTTGATAAGCCGTAAAAAACGAATCAAATCATAAATGAATCTCATGGCGATATTCTCAGCGTAGCGTAGATGCGGCACAAGGCCAAAAGTATGTGACACCCAGTGAGAATCGAAATCACTCAATTGTAATAAACTAGCGAGACAAGCTTGCTAGACATTACATCACGTCGGGTGTCCCTCTTTGGTAGTGAATGCTGGACAATGTCCAAACAGATGAACAGACTTGAGGTAGTTCGAAGGAAGGATACTGTGAATACTATGGCAGAAAGTACAGGGCACCCAGTGATGATCGAACTCACTACTCAGTTGCAATTATTATATTATTAATAATTGGACCACGTCGTGTGTCCCTCTATGGTGATTTACTAATCGCAGCGTAGATGTGATACAAGGCAGAAAGTACAGGGCACCCAGTGATGATCGAACTCACTACTCAGTTGCAATTATTATATTATTAATAATTGGACCACGTCGTGTGTCCCTCTATGGTGATTTACTAATCGCAGCGTAGATGTGATACAAGGCAGAAAGTACAGGGCACCCAGTGATGATCGAACTCACTACTCAGTTGCAATTATTATATTATTAATAATTGGATCACGTCGTGTGTCCCTCTATGGTGATTTACTAATCGCAGCGTAGATGTGATACAAGGCAGAAAGTACAGGGCACCTAGTGATGATCGAACTCACTACTCAATTGCAGTGGTTTTAGAGAGATAAGCTTGCTAACCATTACGCCAACTGGAGGTGCCCAAAATGAATCTCATTTCGGTAACTCGAGTGTTTGTTGAGTTAGCCGATTGGATCCATCAGCACCAAATGGAAGCAGGAATGGAAACTTGAAAAGCTTCTTACTGCAATACACAAACCGAAAATTCTTTTGAATAAGTAAATACAACGAAATGTTTTTGGATGATGAGACACTTTATAAGATGTATATGCAGACAAACACCGATTCCGAGAGGGGAAAACATTGAAAAATGAGAAAACTTACAAAAATGCTTACAATTAAATCAGGAAATTAAAAGTATGCTTTTACCTCGATAGACTTAAAAAAGATTAGAGCAGTTTTTCATTTGAAACTGGTCTCCTTAGACTTGATTTATTCTTTTCTTTCTTTTTCTTTATAGGCGGTATCCGTTCAGGACATAGGCAATCATGACTTTATAGGCGGTATCCGTTCAGGACATAGGCAATCATGACTTTACAGGCGGTATGCGTTCAGGACATAGGCGATCATGACTTTATAGGCGGTATGCGTTCAGGACATAGGCGATCATGACTTTATAGGCGGTATGCGTTCATGACATAGGCGATCATGACTTTATAGGTGGTATGCGTTGAGGACATAGGCGATCATGACTTTGTAGGCGGTATGCGTTCATGACATAGGCAATCATGACTTTATAGGCGGTATGCGTTCAGGACATAGGCAATCATGACTTTATAGGCGGTATGCGTTCAGGACATAGGCGATCATGACTTTATAGGCGGTATGCGTTCATGACATAGGCGATCATGACTTTATAGGTGGTATGCGTTGAGGACATAGGCGATCATGACTTTGTAGGCGGTATGCGTTCATGACATAGGCGATCATGACTTTATAGGCGGTATGCGTTCAGGACATAGGCGATCATGACTTTGTAGGCGGTATGCGTTCAGGACATAGGCAATCATGACTTTGTAGGCGGTATGCGTTGAGGACATAGGCGATCATGACTTTATAGGCGGTATCCGTTCAGGACATAGGCAATCATGACTTTATAGGCGGTATGCGTTCAGGACATAGGCGATCATGACTTTATAGGCGGTATGCGTTGAGGACATAGGCGATCATGACTTTATAGGCGGTATGCGTTCATGACATAGGCGATCATGACTTTATAGGCGGTATGCGTTGAGGACATAGGCGATCATGACTTTGTAGGCGGTATGCGTTCAGGACATAGGCAATCATGACTTTGTAGGCGGTATGCGTTGAGGACATAGGCGATCATGACTTTATAGGCGGTATCCGTTCAGGACATAGGCAATCATGACTTTATAGGCGGTATGCGTTCAGGACATAGGCGATCATGACTTTATAGGCGGTATGCGTTGAGGACATAGGCGATCATGACTTTATAGGCGGTATGCGTTCATGACATAGGCGATCATGACTTTATAGGCGGTATGCGTTGAGGACATAGGCGATCATGACTTTGTAGGCGGTATGCGTTCAGGACATAGGCAATCATGACTTTGTAGGCGGTATGCGTTGAGGACATAGGCGATCATGACTTTATAGGCGGTATGCGTTGAGGACATAGGCGATCATGACTTTATAGGCGGTATGCGTTCATGACATAGGCGATCATGACTTTATAGGCGGTATGCGTTGAGGACATAGGCGATCATGACTTTGTAGGCGGTATGCGTTCAGGACATAGGCTATCATGACTTTGTAGGCGGTATGCGTTGAGGACATAGGCGATCATGACTTTATAGGCGGTATGCGTTGAGGACATAGGCGATCATGACTTTATAGGCGGTATGCGTTCAGGACATAGGCGATCATGACTTTGTAGGCGGTATGCGTTGAGGACATAGGCGATCATGACTTTGTAGGCGGTATGCGTTCAGGACATAGGCGATCATGACTTTATAGGCGGTATGCGTTGAGGACATAGGCGATCATGACTTTGTAGGCGGTATCCGTTCAGGACATAGGCAATCATGACTTTATAGGCGGTATGCGTTGAGGACATAGGCGATCATGACTTTGTAGGCGGTATGCGTTCAGGACATAGGCTATCATGACTTTATATGCAGTATCCGTTCATGACATAGGCGATCATGACTTTATAGGCGGTATGCGTTGAGGACAGAGGCGATCATGACTTTGTAGGCGGTATCCGTTCAGGACATAGGCGATCATGACTTTCCACTATTTCCTATATACTCTGTAATGCTTAATTTTTTTTTTCTGTTTGTTAACACGCCTAAAATTTGCTCCGCAATCAATTTACTCAGGTTCATTTTTTTTCTTTATTATGTGACGTGTCCCTTCAGGACATTGGGTTTCATAGCTTTCCACAATATCCTGTTCTTTGTGCCAATGAGTATATTTTGTCTTTTTGTTATCACGCCGAAAACTTCTACGCCTTCCATTTTACTCAAGTTTGTTTTCTTTCTTTTTTTTGTTGTCGTGTCTCTTCAGGGAACTGGGGATCATGACTCTCCACAATTTCCATACCTTTGTATCTATTGATATATTTTACCTTTTTATCACTCCTAAAACTTGCCCTGCTTTCTATTTATTGTAGTTCGGTTTTCTTCTTTTTCTATGGGCCGTGTCCCTACAGCTCGTTGGTGATCTTGGCTCTCTACAATTTCCTGTCCTTTGAAGCTATCGATATAATTCATCTTCATTTGTATCTCGCCTAAAACTTGCCTCGCTTTTCATTCACTCGCTGCATGTTCTCACTTGAAACTGATCGTCTTAGACTTGATTTAATATTTTTTGATGTACCTTGTCCATTCGAGACGAGGGTGACAACTGCCCTCCACATCTTCCTTCGTTGCTCTTTATAAATTTTATCTTTTTGCTATTTTCCCTCAGACCTGTTCTACCATCAATTTAACCAAGCCTATCAAGTATTTTACTCATACTTTCCGCTGTCCTTCCTCTCAACCTGTCCTGCAAATGTCAGAATTTCCATGCCTTCCTTCCTTAATACGTGCTCAAGAAGTTTCAACTGCTTCTTCCGGATGTCATGTATGCATTTAATTTTTGTTTCCATTTTCTTTAGAGAATTGTCCTTCCTCACATGTTCTGGCCATGGTATCCTCAGCATCGGTCTGTAGAACAATGTTTCTGTAGCTTTAAGTGTCTTCTGCATATTTCAGGAGATTATCCAGCATTCACTGACATGTAAGAGAACATATCTCATGTAACAGGTCGGGACTTTTTTCTTTGCTTCTTGTTGTGGATTCCGGGTGAGGAACCGCACAAAATAATGATCAACAAAACAGATATGAGGATAGAAAAGTAGGTTATATGGAACCTAATATACAAACTTGAACGCATGGTAGGAAATTAAGGAATACTATATTAGTAAGAAATATATATATATATATATATATAAGTTTTGAAGTGAAGTCATTGTAAATAATATATCCGTATATATTATTCTAGCTGAATGGAGCTCAGAGATAGTGTGACTTCTGATGCGGTAGTCTCTGGGTAACTTCTGTATATCTCGGTAACTTACCTATCAGTTCCGGTACTCTTCGATAACTCTAACGGATCAGTAAGATTCATCTCAGTTCTCAACTGCCAGCTCTCAGCTCTCATCTCTCAACTGCTGTTCTCTCTATGGCAGGTGTATATGTATACTCAGTCGAGTCCATTATCATATACAAAGGGGATCCCACAACATTTCTAATCATGTGTTTCCATCTCTTAATACTCTGCTTATCTTTTCGAATAAATATTTGGTCATCCCAGTGTGTCTTCGGATCTCAGTGTCACACATTCCCTCCTCTCTTAGACAACTTCCCAGGTATTTAAATGTTCGCACTTGTTTGATTTTAGTTTGTGAGGCAGTGGATATCGGCTCCGAACGAGAGATCGGAGAGCCGAGTTCGAATTACAGTTGAGTGTGTTGCATCCACTAACACGCAAATATCCTTGGGGAAAAGAATCCGTTGCCTCTTCCTCTAGCTATGGATTAAATAACAAGGTAGATTAAATTTTATAACCTTGGGTGGCAACCAGTCTACCGTAGATCGGAGAATCTGTAATGTGATCGATCCCGACTTGACAGCTCGGATACAGTCACTTTCTCACCGCCGCAACGTGGCTTCTCTGTGTCTCTTCTACAAATACTTTCATGGCTTCTGCTCAGATAAACTTAGCTCACTCATACCCCCCATACATGAATTTGCTTGAGCCACAAGATTAGTAATTAGGTTTCATTCGTTTATTGCAAAATCAATAAATTGTAAACACAAATTCTACTCCATCATCTTCTTTTCTCGCATTCCTGCCTGTAGAATTCCTTCCCCGTTTATTTGCTTTCCTGACAGCTACAATCTTCAATAATTCGAATGTAAAGTCAATAGTCATCTACTATCTCACTAACTTGCTTCCCCTCTCTTTCTCTCATGCTTCTTTCTTCGTCCACTCCACTCTCATCAGTATTCTCATCCTTCTCCTACCCTCTTCCTGCCACCCCCGTAACCTGTCACTCTTTCTCATCACTTACCTCCTATGTAACCCCTTGCTCAACAGTGACAGTAAAATGCCTTGTTTGTAGCGACATTATTATAAAAAAAAAGAAAAAGAATAAAAAACCTACTGAGGGAGAATATTCATGGACCGAAAAAGACATGATCGCTCAAGAGTGTATCACGTACGGCACTTAACTGACTGATCCCAGGTTTGTCATTTGCATTTTGCGCTCATCCTTTTTCTGACAATCTTGCATTCTGTATTTTAGTTTGCATTTAATCATTTCTTCTCGCTCCTTTTTTTTCGCCACCTGCTGCAGGAGGTTTGTAGTTTCCGTACCGTGTCTGCTATCAAAATGTGTCATCTGCATATCTTGTATTTTTAAGATTGTGGCCATCAACTGCCAATCCTAGTAAGACATCTAATTCCTTCTGAATTGCCTTGTTGTAAAGTTTGAACAATTTCAGTTAAGAAAACGCATCCTTCTCTTACACCCATTTCTATTTTGGGTATCTGCTGAACTCATTTTATATCTATAGGCAAGCAATTTCTTGTCATTATGTGCGTTGTAATGCAGTGTATATCGGCTTGGAACGAGAAATCGGAGAGCTGAGTTCGAATTCATTGCATTCACTTAGGCGCAAATAGCCTTGAGATAGGTAAAAATAGGGTTAGATAATAGAACAGACTGGGTTCTACAGCCGCAGAAAGTAATGACATCCTACAGCGGGAAAATCTTTGAGACATAATTGCCCATTCGTGTATCATGTATGGCATTTAACTGATAAGTTATTGATTATTTTAATATAGTTCTAGATATTTGTAATGTAATTTAATGAACGCTTCTGCGTAATCTATATGGCTGAGATACACATTTGTATTGTTCTAATACTGTAGACGTCATTAATAAATCCTGTTAGCAATTCTAATCGCCTCCCTGTATTTGTTGAGTAAGAAGACACGTCCTTGTCTTACACCCCATTCAATTTTTTGTATATTTACTGAACTCATTTTCTATCCGAATGCAGTCGATTTGCTACCGTTATAGATCCCGGGTTATTGTAATACCCTTCCGAAATATGTCAACTTTACCTAGCAGATTAAACCCCCAACCGACTTGACATTACTCGGAGATTTTAAACCAGCGGTTTTCAAACTGGGGTCCGCGGTCCCCTAGGGGACCGAGAAGGGATTTCCAGGGTACCGCGAAGAGTTCACTCAGTTGAAATTATCGACTATTTGAGATTGTTACCAAGTCATAATGGCAGCGTTGTTGTTGGAAAGGGAGATTAATTTCTACTCCAACAGCTTCTTTTCTCGCGCTTCCCGCCTGTGGAATTCCCCTCCACATGCCTGCTTCCCCGACAGCTACAATCTCCAGGAGTTTAAATGTAAGGTCAATAGACACCTCCGAACACACTAACTTGCATCTATTCTCTCAAACACTCTCACCATCTAACCAACCCTCATTCTCGGTATCCTAACCCGTCTATCACCCTCCTTCTAACATTTCCCATATCTAACCATCCTTTCTCATCACTTCCCCGACCATATGTAACCCCCTGCGCATTAGTGGCAGTGGAATGCCTTGATCGGGGTGAAACGATTAAAAATATATATATATATATATATATATATCTTTTCATCTCCAACTCTCCCTTAATTACCTCCTTTTTCTTTTAGCATGCATTATTTTTATTTCTTGAGTTACCTTCCTTAGATCTATTTTGGCCCTTTCTTATGTTTTAGTTATGCAATAAGGGGAAAAGCCGTTGCAAAGGTACGCTAATCTATATGAAGAAGAAGAATGTATTCGTGTTCTACAGTTTGCATGATTTTATTAGATTGCTTTGACCGGAGGTGAGGTGAATTGCGTGATTATATTTGAGTTGCTTTGATTACAGGTGTAATAGAGATTTCAAAGTATAACCAGCATCATTAAATTAAATAAGCCTGTAACAGAGGGAGTTCAGATAGTAAAACTTTTGCTCCTGACTTCGTGGAACCGGCTATAGTACTCATACGCCATTTGAATCACTGAACAATTTTCCTACCCCAACATTTAAAATAAAAATAAATCGGTTTATCCACAACTCTTTTGTACTCTCCAGTAATGATCTGCCCTTAGAGGACAACTGCTACTGATTCGATTCTATAGCCTTGGTTAGCAACCACGCTACCGCAGAATAAAATGGCAAGCTACTGCGGGAAAATCTAGTTCGTCATGGATCAAAAGAGACGGGATCGCCCAAGCTTTTATCCCGCATAACTGATTAACTGACAAGATTGGTGTCTAGGTCTCACCGTTTTGCTGTTGAACCAGCTAGATTCGACTGTCTGCTTTTTCTAATAGTTTAATTTCTCGAACTTAAGCCTGTTGAACTCTCTTCAAATTTTTTTTACTTCTCAGATAGAAACATTTTTTAAAGATTTAATTGCGTCAGGAGAAGCTATCCTCAGTCTTCATAAGTCCATGTTCTTTTATTGCCATTCCTCCTCACTTCTTTCAACTGAAGTCTTCTCATTTCCCTCTGTGTAGCCCTTTGTGCCCCAGTGGCATTATCGCCTTTTTCGTAGTGAAGTGATTAAAAATATTTTTCCGTCTGTCTAAGAAACTGACTAGAGAGAATTCAAAAGTACAAGATATGCAACAGTGAAGCATTCAGTTATCTTTCCCAAGGGTACATTCTGTCGGGTAAAATGTTACACGTTACATTCAATGCGTTAAAATCGAATTTGTTTTCCCTTTTCTCTTCTAGTGATTCTTTCATTTTTTTCTTTTCATTTTTCTTTCTTTCTCTCTTTTTATCTCTTTCTCTTTTTTTTTTCGTTCTTTTTTTTTCTTTTTCGATTCGTATTTTTTTAATCTTTTCTTTTCTATTCAATGCTTTTTTCTGTTCATTGTTCTTTCTTTTAGTTCTTTCTTTATTTTTATTTTTCTGTTCATAAATCTTTTTTTTTAATTTTATTCATCTTTCATTGTTCTTTTTTCATTCGTTTTTCCTTTTTCTTCTTTTTTTGAGTTCTTTATTTTTCTCTTTTCGTTCATAAATCTCTTTTGATCTCTTTTTGAATCATTCTTTCATTGTTTTTCTAACCATTTTTTCTTCTCTTTCTTTGAGTTCTTTTTTACTTATTTTTTTTCTGTTCATAAATCTCTTTTTCCTCTTTTCATTTTTATTCATTCTTTATTGCTATATTTCTGTTCATTTTTTCTCTTTTTGTTTTCGTTCTTTCTTTAATTTTCTCTTTCTGTTTTCTTTTTATCATTTTATATTTTCTGTTTATTCTTTGTCTTTTTTTCTATTCATTTTCCTTTTTTTCTCTCTCGTTCTTTTCATTAATTCTTTATTTTACACTTTCTGGACATTCTTTATTACTGCTTATCCTTTCATTCCTCTTCACTTACTCTTCCTTCTTTTTAACGTTTCTACAATTGTCTTTCTTTTATTATTCTTTCGTCTTCTCTTTTTTGTTGTTGTTCTATTTCTCTTCATTTTCTTCCCTTTTCTTTTAATTTATCCTCATTAGTTTCCTTTTGCTTCAAGAATTCCTAACGTTTTTTTCCACACTTTCTTAGCATTTTTCTTACTTTTTTCTGTTTTTAATCATACATTTTTTCTTTTTTATTTACAGTAAATTGTTCTTTGTTTTTGCCTTTATTTTCGTACTTTCTTTTTCGTTTTTGTTCATATTTCTTTTCTCTTTCCTTTTCTGTTATTTTTTTCTATTTAGCCTTTATTCACCTTTCTTCTTTATGTCGTTGTTTCGTTCTTCTTTTTTATATTTATATTCATTAATTCTTTCTTATCATTGATGCTTTGTTTTTTTCTCCTCATTTTCTTTACTTTTCTCTTTCTATTGTTTCCTTCTTTCTTTTCTAATTCTGCTAATTTTCTTTACTTTTCTCTTTCTATTCTTTCCTTCTTTCTTTTCTAATTCTGCTCATTTTCTTTACTTTTCTCTTTCTATTGCTTCCTTCTTTCTTTTCTAATTCTGCTCATTTTCTTTACTTTTCTCTTTCTATTGGTTCCTTCTTTCTTTTCTAATTCTGCTAATTTTCTTTACTTTTCTCTTTCTATTCTTTCCTTTCTTTTCTAATTCTGCTAATTTTCTTTACTTTTCTCTTTCTATTCTTTCCTTCTTTCTTTTCTAATTCTGCTCATTTTCTTTACTTTTCTCTTTCTATTCTTTCCTTCTTTCTTTTCTAATTCTGCTAATTTTCTTTACTTTTCTCTTTCTATTCTTTCCTTCTTTCTTTTCACTTTCTGCTTTTTTTTTTACTTTTCTCTTTCTATTCTTTCCTTCTTTCGTTTCGCTTTCTGCTCATTTTCTTTACTTTTCTCTTTCTGTATTTCTTTCTTTCTTTTCCAATTCTGCTCATTTTCTTTACTTTTCTCTCTCTATTCTTTCTTTTTCTATTTCTGCTCATTTACTTTATTTTTGTCCTTCTATTTATTCTTTCTTTCTTTATTTTTTCTATTCTGCTCATTTTCTTTACTTTTCTCTTTCTATTGTTTCCTTCTTTCTTTTCTAATTCTGCTAATTTTCTTTACTTTTCTCTTTCTATTCTTTCCTTCTTTCTTTTCACTTTCTGCTTATTTTTTTTTTTTACTTTTCTCTTTCTATTGTTTTCTTCTTTCGTTTCTCTTTCTGCTCATTTTCTTTACTTTTCTCTTTCTGTATTTCTTTCTTTCTTTTCCAATTCTGCTCATTTTCTTTACTTTTCTCTCTCTATTCTTTCTTTTTCTATTTCTGCTCATTTACTTTATTTTTGTCTTTCTATTTATTCTTTCTTTCTTTCTTTTTTGTATTCTCCTCATTTTCTTTACTTTTCTCTTTCTATTGTTTCCTTCATTCTTTTCTAATTCTGCTCATATTCTTTACTTTTCTCTTTCTATTCTTTCCTTCTTTCTTTTCACTTTCTGCTTATTTTTTTTTACTTTTCTCTTTCTATTCTTTCCTTCTTTCGTTTCTCTTTCTGCTCATTTTCTTTACTTTTCTCTTTCTGTATTTCCTTCTTTCTTTTCCAATTCTGCTCAGTTTCTTTACTTTTCTCTCTCTATTCTTTCTTTTTCTATTTCTGCTCATTTACTTTATTTTTGTCTTTCTATTTATTCTTTCTTTTTTTTTCTATTCTCCTCATTTTATTTGGTTTTCTCTTTCTATTAATTTTTACTTTTCTCTTTCTATTCGTTCCTCTTTTCTTTTTTATTTCAGCTCATTTCTTTTACTTTTCTCTTTCTGTTCGTTCCTTCTTTCTTTTTTAATTCTGCTCATTTTCTTTACTTTTCTCTTTCTATACTTTCCTTCTTTATTTTCTATTTCTGCTCATTTTCTTTACTTTTCTTTTTCTAATCTTTCTTTCTTTCTTTTTCTGTTTCTGCTCATTTTCTTTACTTTTCTCTTTCTATTCTTTCCTTCTTTCTTTTCTAATTCTGCTCATTTTCTTTACTTTTCTCTTTCTATTATTTCCTTCTTTCTTTTCGCTTGCTGCTCATTTTCTTTACTTTTCTCTTTCTATTATTTCCTTCTTTCTTTTCGCTTGCTGCTTATTTTTTTTTACTTTTTTCTTTCTATTCTTTCCTTCTTTCGTTTCTCTTTCTGTTCATTTTCTTTACTTTTCTCTTTCTGTTCTTTCCTTCCTTCTTTTCTAATTCTGCTCATTTTCTTTAATATTATCTCTATATTCTTTCTTTCTTTCTTTCTTTTCTAATTCTGCTCAGTTTCTTTACTTTCCTTTTTCTATTCTTTCCTTCTTTCTTTTCACTTTCTGCTTATATTTTTTACTTTTCTCTTTCTATTCTTTCCTTCTTTCTTTTCACTTTCTGCTTATATATTTACTTTTCTCTTCCTATTCTTTCCTTCTTTCGTTTCTCTTTCTGCTCATTTTCTTTACTTTTCTCTTTCATTCATTGAGTCTTTCTTTTCTTTCCTTAGATGCATTTTATTCTTATATTTTCTGTCTTTTTAATTTTGTAATTTATATTTTTTTATTTTTCTTCCACCTTTGTTTTAACGTTTCTCTCATTCTTTTCACGTTTTTTTCTTTTTCCTTCATTATAACATTTCCACCAATATCTACCATTTTTTTCCCTTTTTTATTATTTTTCTCTGATTTTTACGAAATAAAATTCCACGTCTGTTGTTTTTGTGTTCTCTGATTTTCTCTGATTTTCTCCTTTTTTATCTTTGCATTATTTTGTTTTTTGTTCTTTTTTCTTTTTTCCTATGTTTTTTTTTTTCGTATCTTTCGTTTGCCTCTCATGACACTTCCCGTCAGGGAGTGGTTGCTGGATTGACCTAAACGGCTTGACCTGTCAAAATGTCAGATAAAGCAAGAGAACCAAGTTTGGGCCAAAAAAGGTCATCTTCCTCCTACTGGGACTTAGTTTTGCTATCTCGGTGGCGTCCATTTTCTTCTTTTTGTAGGGTGAGTTCTTTTTAATCTTTTCACCTATCATTCTTAATCTCTTAAACATACACCAATACGCACCGTTTATATATATATATATATATATATATATATATATATTGTAAGAAAAGTTATGGAACACGTAGGTTTTAAACCCACTGTTCATGCATTTTCTTTTATAAAGAGTGCTCAATACAACGTTGTGCTTTATATTGTAATGGCTGTTACAATGGTTTATATATATATATATATATATATATATATATATATATGTGTGTGTGTGTGTCTCTCTCTCTCTCTCGCACACATATTCACTCTTTCAATTTGTGTGTTGGAGTGGAGTTTTATTTATTTCATAATTATATATCTGTCAAACAGTTTACTTTACATATATCAATCAATCAACCAATCAGTCTATCTATCTATCTATCTATCTATCTATCTATCTATCTATCTCTACCTCTCTATTTCTTTTTCTCTCTCTTTCTTTCTTTTCATTCTCTTTTCTCTTTTTTATACTCGTTTATATTTCCTAGATGGGTTATAGAAATTATTTACACTATTTACATTGTTCGGGCTGTTGCCTTCAATTTCGTTGGAATATTCAATATATTTTGACCATTGTATGATCTGATCTTATTCAGGTGTTTGGAAGTTCAAATCGAACCCTTTATTTCGTTAACTGGACTATATTGTTCTAGTTCCACGAGCCATGTCTCTTCCAGATACCTCAGTATCAGTTATCTCATTTGTAACTCAACTCTCCATTTTTTTGTTCCAATCTGCTGTTTTATCCAATTGGCCATGTGAAGTTTTTAAATGGTCCAGTAAATAAAAGATTTGACTGAAACCAATGACTTGACCTAATGATTTTGTGACTTCACTACAGCAGGCCGTGGTTTATTGAATAAATTTTCTCTTTAGTGCTTCAAGATATTCTGGTGTAATTTTGCTAAGGGTATCTTTTAAAATAAGGTATTAGTGTTATATTAATTTTTGCGCAATTTAGACGATCGTAAACTGTATATATATATATGTATATATATTTGTATATATATATATATAGATGTGTGTATATATATGTATATATATATGTGTGTATATATATATATGTGTATATATATGTGTGTATATATATAAAATGTGTATATATATTTGTGTATATATATATCTATATATATGTGTATATATATGTATATATATGTGTATATATATATGTATGTATGCGTATGTGTATATATATGTATATATGTGTATATATATATATATGTGTATATATATACAGACACACACACACACACATATATATATATATACATATATACATAATATATAACTTAAATTTAGTTTATCGAGGCAGCAGATAATTTTCTAAACATATTTTGTTAAATATAATAGACAATGAATGTCTAATCATGAGCCATTCTAAACATCGTATTTCGTGTTTAATTTCAGGTGAAAATAAAGACAAAAATTTTAAATAAATAATAAAAATAATATAATAAATATATCCAAAATTTTGTCTTTGTTTTCACCTGATATTAAAGCCAAAGTGTGATGTTCAGAAGCGCTCATCATTAGACATTCATTGTTTGTTATATTTAACATTATATGTTTAGAATTTATATATTATTATTATGGACTCTCCCGTCGATTTCGACGTATGAGTGTCTAACTTAGTTAGACTATCACAGAAAGAACTGTTTAAAGTGGTGAAGGCTTGTGTAGCACCATCCACACTTTTTGGAACTTTTGATAACAAAGAATCGGTGCAGACGTCTGCCACAGATCGCATGAACAACAGACCTCAGTTATTTAACCCATAACTGGAGGGAAGGGACGGATTAATACCTTTCCCAACGTTACCAGTGCGTAAGTGAATGTAAAGTGATCGACTGGAATTGGAACTCGGGTCACCTATTTCCCCCTCCGAGGTGACATCCACCACACTACAACGCACATCCGTCAATAACGCTTATATATATATAGTTCTACATACACACGCAGAAAGAAAGAAACATACTGGATTTTAAAATTAAATACACACAAGCTAGGGCTAAATAGGGACTTAGATGTGTTGAATCTTTACAAATATTTCAATAGCTAAAAAATTTTTTTCAGATATTCCAAGAAATTTTTATCTAAAACAAACAGACTTTCTCTACGGACGTGCCGCATTGGTGTGAACAAACACACCACGTGATGTAAACAAAAAAATATTCGAACGCTATCGTGAAATACGTTTCTAATTCAAATTTAAAAATCAGTTGTTTCTGATGAAGGACCGAGGGCGGTCTGAAATATAAAATATAATAAAAATAAACAAATACTGTTCAAAAAAAGTACATTTTTAAATTCAAAACTTTTTATTAATATTCTTTCCTATATATATATATATATATATGTGTGTGTGTGTGTGTGTGTGTGTGTGTGTGCATTTATATATATTCACTATTTTTTTCGTCTTTTTCCGTCTCTTTCTGTCACTTTGTTTCTCTCTGTCTTTTTCTTCCTTTATGTCTCTTTGTCTTGCTTACTTCACCTTTCTGTCTGTCTGTATCTCTCTTCATATATATCTTACATATCAGAACCTCTCAGATTTATTTAAAAATCTACCTTTCAGAAAAACTTCCCTCACCTTCGAATAGATCTATTCCGGTATGGAGAGTTTTATCCCACGTATGAACATCCAACAAAGGCCAAAATGCCAGCATTGATTTCCGCCCAAATATCCTGCATCCACATCTCACACTAACCAATACTATCGTTTCTAGCAGAAGAAATAGTGTATCAGAAATCTGGGAACATTCAGAATCGCTCTTATTTCTGAAAACATTCAGAATCGCTCTCAGAATCTCTAACAATTCATTATGGAAATAATGGCTTGCTTTATCGAATATCTTCAAAACAAAGAGCATCAAACTTTTTGTTCACGCCAGTACACTCCCCGGTTATACGAAAGTCACCATTTGTTTTTGGTTACCCAGGCTTCAGTGCCATACGTGATACATGATTGGGCTATCATGTCTCGAAAGAAGCATGATTAACTGTGCAGAAATTTTTTTAAAGAAGTAGGTTGCCAATATTTTCTGCAGTAGAATGGTTGCCAACCAAGTCTACATAACCTAATTTGCCATGTTATTTAACCTTTACCTGGAGGGAGAAGAGACGGATTAATATCTTTCATATTATCACATAAGTGAATTCAACGAACTCAACTAGAATGCGAACTCGGCTCTCAGATTTCCGGTTCCGATATCCATTGCACCGTAACGCAAGCTTGGATCATATTTCTTTGTAAATTACACAATTTCTGACAGAATAACATATTTTCCTTTGGATTTTATGTTGGTTGGTTGGTTCATTTAACCAGCATATCAACCTTCATTAGGTCATTTAATGCTGAAAATCGTTTTTGATTTGTTTTATTTAGTTTATTTGTTTTTGCAAGATTCATTGGGATTTGTTTTTTAAGGGCAAGGTCCCCAAGTCCTACCCTTGTTATTTAACCCGTAACTAGAGGGAAGGAACGGATTAATACCTTTCCCAAGAGTACCAGTGCTTGAGTGAATAAAGGGTATTCAACTGGTATTCGAACTCGGCTCACCGATTTCTCTTTCCGAGTCGATATCCACCGCACCACAACGCACATCTAATCTAAACTTATTTATAAATGGAACTTTGTCTGTGTGTGTGTGTGTCTGTGTATCCGTTACATCTAGACTCCGAAACGACTGAACGGATTTTCTTGAAAATTTTCACAGTTGTACTATAAGCATCTGCGAGTGTTCATAGCTAGGTTTTGTGTCTAGATACCCCCGATAAATATCGATAATCGAAAAAATCAGGTTATAGAAGGAGTGGTCCGATTTAAATCAAATTTGATACACTCATAGACAAAGACATAATAAACGATATTCACAAGTTTCAAGGTTGCAGTTCTTACAATAGTGCAGAAAATTGATAATATATATATATATAAAAAAGGCAAGATGTGTGGGTGTGTCTGTCCTTTATGCAAATGCACAATTTTCATCCGATTCTCACCAAACTTCACAAATATTCTTTAGGCTCAGTCTGGGTTAGTTTTAAAGCTTTCATTACACCCGAGCAACGCCGGGCTATACTGCTGGTCCGTCCATAAACGCTTACAGCACCTGGTATTTTTAAGAAGTCACCCATAAGGTACTGACCAGGCTCAACATTGCTTAACTTCGGTGATCGAGCGAGAACCGGTGTATTCAACCGGATAGACTGTAAGCCTTGGATTTCGTCATGCATCTCTACATATATAGCAGGAGTACGAGACCAGATGTGGCAACACTATTCAAAGGAAGAACGAATGGTCGACTTTTAAATATAGATATTTATAAAGGTGGGCACGTAGCTGTGGTGTAATTGTTAGCAAGCTTGTTTCGCTTGAATCATTACAATTGAGTAGTGAGTTCAGTTCCTCACTGGGTGTCACTTACTTTCGGCCGTGTATCACGTCTAAGCTACGCTTAGAAAATCACGTTCCTCCAGGTTTGGGGGGTTAGGCGCAAGGCTAACAACCCTACCCCATAAAAAACAGTTTGTTACGGAAACAGCAAAAATACTCCCCCTACACCCCATTGACTGTAACGAGTGATGATTTTTTTAAAATCATATCACCCCAAGCAAGGCGGTAACGCCACTGATGCGCAGAGGGCTACTTAAGAGTAAAAAGATTGGAAAAGAGAAAGCCAGAAACCACATCCTAAACAGGGAACAATGGATGAGCCTCTTCACCTGTTCAACAGATGTGGGTGGAGTGGGAACCGGGCGATAGTTTAGTCTATGTACTCCAATAAAGGTAGATTCTGGCAATAAAGAAAAGCTGCCAAGTACGACATACTGAAGCCATTTATTTTATTTCTTATTTGTTCTTTAAAGGTTGTTTTCCGATGGGGAGGCATTGTCAGATCTTTCATCGTATCGCCATCTGAGATTTTCATTTCGATCGACGACTCGGGATATATTAAATATTATAAATCTTTTTCTTGTTGTTTTATATCCTGACTCTCCACAAATTTTCTGTTTTCCTTGACCAGGATTTTTTTCGTTTGTAAGGTATTAGGTCTCTCGGCATGATATCTGTTAGTCACACCAACAGACTCTTTAATATATTACTTTATAAATTCCTTTATGTGAATATTTAAATGTAGATTAGAATTCTCAATTTATAAATTAAAAATTATTTGTGTGGTTCATTTCCTTTTTTTGTTTATTTTACAGAGAAAATTAATATTTTTCTTCATATTTATATTTAAGATTAATTTAAATGCAAACTTAAAAAATCGACAGCAACAATCCCCTCCTTAAATAAAGACTGCCCCAGCATGCTGTTAACCGGAGATCTTCTTCACGGGCCGTTACCCTTGTGGATGTAGGCGATCATGGACTTTCACTTGGCTCTGTCTGTTTTCGCTCTCAATATTTTTCCTCTTGGTATATCTCCCGAAACCCGCTCCGCTATCCATTTGCTCAGAATTATCAAGTAGGTCTCGCGTGGCTTTCCCCAGACTCTCTTTTCTTCTATCTGTCCTGTGAGTATTAAACTTTCTAGGCTCTCTTTCTGCATTACTTGTCCCAGGAACCTAATCTGTCTCTTCCTGAAGTAAAGTATGAGTTTTCTTTGCTTTTGCATCCTTATCGATGTCATCCTCAGCACCTTTCTGTAAAACCATTTTTACTGCCTCAAGCCTCTCCTTCATCCTTGATGAGATCGTCTTAACATTCACTGCCACACAGAAGGACAGATATCAAATAGCATGTACTCCTTACTTTGTTTTCAATGAGATTTTCTTGTCTCTCGATACTCTGGTTTGTTTTTGAAATGTGACCTTGGTCATGCCATTGAGTCTTCAGATTTCAACGCTGCACGTTCTATACTCTGTCAGAACATTTTCCAGCTATTTAAAATTCTTTACTTGTTTTATTTTAGTTTCTCCGACTTCTAATTGGCATTTTGGGGCCCTCTTTTTGGTGATGACAGTAATTTCAGTTTACTTGACATTTATGCTTAGTTCTTTCTTCTCGTTTTTTTTTTTTTGCTACTTTTTGAAGAATGTCCTGCATTTTTCTTTCCGCGTCTGCTCTCAGCACCGTGTCATCTGCGTATGTTACATTGTTGAAACTGTAGCCGCCAATGATAAATCCTGGCAACGATTTCATTTCACTAAGAATTGTTACGCTGTATAAGTTGAATAGATCCAGTGAGAAAACTCATCCTTGTCTTACGCCCTTTTTGGTCTTTGTATACCTACTGAGAATGTGCGTTGTGGTGCATTGGATATCGGCTCGGAACGAGAAATCGGGGAGTCGAGTTCGAATTCCAGCCGAATTCAATGCATTCACTTACGCGCAAATGCCCTTGGGAAAGGTATTAATCCGTCTATTCCCTCCAGTTATGGCTTAAATAACAGGACAGATTAAGAAATATAGCCTTGGTCCGCAACCAGTCTACCGCAGAAAGCAATGGCAACCTACTGAAGAGTAATCTTCTGCCCAGTCAGTCATGTCTCTTTCGAGACATGATCGCCCAAGCGTGTATCACGTATGGCACTTAACTGACTGATACCTGCTGAATTCTCTTCCTATCCGTAGGCAAGTGGTTTGCTGCCAATATAGATCTATAGTTATCTTAACGTCCTTTAACGAAAATGTCGAATATCTCTCTCAAGTCTTTGGGGCGTACTTTATCAAACGCTTTTGCGTAGTCTATAAAGTAAACATAGAGTTTTATCTGCATTTGTATTGCCTTTTCAGATAGTATGCTGAGGATGAATATCGCATTTCTCGTTCCGTTATCTTTAAGAATCTACACTGTTCTTGTCTTATCTCTGAGTCGATTCTTCTGCGTGATCTCTTCATCAGAAACTGGATGATGAGTTTTGTTATGTGCTTCATTAAGCTAATTGTTCGGTGGAGTTCACATTCCTTTGTTCCTGATTTTTAGGTAGGTCTATGAAAACTGATCTGCTTAGATCCTCCGGTATATTGCATGGAGTAGAAAGATTCTATTTCTTCTTTACTTTGTGTTGTCGGTGCATATGCCACTATTACCGGTATATTAAACACCTCCCTCTCAGTTTAACTACTAGAATTCTTTCAGATATCTGGCAGTATTCCCCAACGTGTCTTTGTCCAGTTAACGCCACCTCTTTTTTCATTATTTTCACCGCCTACGCATAAAATTATGTGGTCGTCCCTGATGAAAACTGCATTGTTTGGCCATCTCGTTTCTCATATACTACCGACCATAATTATTAAGCGACCCCAGTATTAAAAAAAGAGGTATTTCATATGTTTAGTAATTATTGCCAAATGGATAATTCTAAATGAAAATAGAATTGATCCTTTGTTATTATTACTTTGCAAAATTTTACAAGGCAGCCAGGAATCATTTGCTTCTGCCAGCCAATAAAGAGAGACTAGCATGGGGAAGAGAGCACAAAAACTGGACACCAGAACAGTTCATTTAATGCACATGTTATTGCGCTGTATTAACGAAATAACCATTCTATTTTCATTTAGAATAATCCACTTGGCAATAAATACTAAAAATCATATGAAATACATTTTTTTAAAACTGGGGTCGCCTAATCATTATCGCAGGTAGTGTATGTCTAAAAGTTTAAGTTTAATCTAGTAATCTGCTACTTCGAATTTTCAAGCTGTCCACAGTTGTTCATGGTTCCCAAGAGTTATTTTTCGTTTGTTGCGAACATTCGCAGGATAACGGTCCAGTGACACCTGTCTCTCATGTCCTTCCGTTACGGGTGAGGGATAAATTCTGAGGAAATTTGTCCCCTTTACGCCGTCAATGCTAACAGTCGCAGGATGACGATCCGGTGACACCTGTAGTGCATGTCGCACCTTACCGGTCGAAGAGTCTGTCTTATTAGGCTTAAACCCTTTCACGGCGTTAAGGTTTATCATATTATTTTGCAAGTCTATGAATGTCCGCGAGACGAATGGTGGAGTGGTTTCTGGATTACCTTCTTCACGGCGTATTATCGAATCACCACCTCTAGTTATCTGGCCATTGACTTCTTTAAGAGATCATCCGCCATTTTTAAGCTTAATCTTGTGTTCTACCGTGAGACAAAAAAAATCACTAAACACCTATTACTTAATGGGTAGGAAGTGGAGAGAAAAAAATGGTGAAAAGAATATAAATAATAAGTACATACTTAAGTCCGGATGACCACTTTTATGGAGGACTAGCAGTATAGCCCGGCGTTGCTCGGGTGTAATGGAAGCTTTAAAACTAATCCATGGTCCTGGAGCTCAGACTCTTTGGACGTTAGTACGAAAGACTAAAAAGCAATAGGTATTTCCAGTTAAAGCGAAACCGTAGACTGAAAGAAAAATGAATGTATGTAAGTCAAATTTTGATTTCCTGGTATCGATATCAAATTTTCCGCACTATTGTAAGAACTGCAACCTTGAAACTTCTGAATATCGTTTCTTACGTCTTTGTCTATGAGTGTATCAAATTTGATTAAAATCGGACCACTCCTTCTCTAACCCGATATTTTCGATTTTCGATTTTCGATATTTATCGGGGGTACATCGACACAAAACCTAGCTAAGAACACTCACAGACGCTTATAGTACAACTGTGTAAGTTTTCAAGAAAATCGGTTCAGCCATTTCGGAGTCTATAGGGAACGGATACACACACACAGACACATACACACAGACGCACACACACAGACAAAGTTCCATTTATAAATAAGTTTAGAAAATTATACAGATGTCTCAGGTTAGTATTAGTTTCCTGTAAGCAAAAAAAAAAAATAAGCTTAATTAATATGAAGAATGACTACGATTCTTCAGAAAAGTTTGAAAGACAATATTAATATACCTTTTTTCTTTTTTGACAGAGAGAGACAGAGATTTATAAGAATGTGATAGCTTTTAAGCTACTTTTCAAAAATACGAAATAAATTATGTTACAGTTTAAACATGAACAAAAAATAGAAATATCGAAAACATAACACCCTTGAGAATGGCTAATGAAGTGGCTGAAAGCGCATGAAAAATTATCATTATGCAACATTTTTGCCTTCCTTACCTCCAGCAACAAGAAAACATTTAAGAATACCAGATAAATTGAATATGAAAATTATAAAATCTTCCTTGTGTCGGTCGTTTTTAACGAAACATGTTTTAAAGAATGATTGCTACTCACATATATAACAAAGTATATATATATATACAGAAAGAGAGAGAGAGAGAGTGAGTGAAAGAGAGAGAGAAAGAAAAGAATAATTTCTAAGACATTTATGAAATTTCTAAGTCATTTATGCATGCAGTTTTCTGTACGTGTTCATAACTGTTTTGTGCATGTTTGAATGTCTCTATGTGATCCTATCAAAACCTTCGTGATTATCTGGTTTCTTTAATTTCCTTTGTTAGCAAAAAGAAAAAAAAAGAAAAAAAGAAAAACATATTCATACGCTTGGCAAAAAAGCTGATTTCTTTCTAACGCACACTTTCTTCCAGATTTTATCCGCAGGTTAGAATATAGTACATTTTTTATAAATCATATTTTAATCAGCCTGATTATATATATATATATATATATATATATATATATATATATATATATATATTCATTTATTACGTTTTCACATTTAAGGGAACACACACACAGACATACACATACACACACACACACACACACACACACACACACACACACACACATACACACACATATATATATATATATGTTTCTCTATTTTTATATATTTATAGACAAGTGCATATATATATCTATACCTGTTCGTGTATGTTAATTTCGTATACATATGCATGTATCTATATATACTGTACAGTTATACATATGCGTGTGTGGGCGAGTGTGTGTACATATATATATATATATATATATATATATATATATATATATATGCGTGTGTGTGTGTGCATGTGTGCGGTTGCGCGTGTGTTTGTGCGTATATTGGCTTCATACACTCATATATATACCTGTGTGTGATTTGGCCTCGTACACAATTTTATGTAAATATATATATATTTTTTTTTTGTATGTGTGTTTGTAAGTATATATGCAACGATTTTTTATAATAGAGATAATATATGTGGGTGTGCGGACGCGTGTTTCATACACTTATTCATGAACAAACACACACACACACACACGCGCGCATATATATATATATATATATATGTTTAATCTCTAGTTTACAATGTACGCGTGTTAAAACGACCCGCACTAATATGCTTCGTCAGAAGACAAAGTACCTGTATGCTCAGAATATTATTTTCTTGGGGAGCTTCTTTGAAAACAGAAGCGCGTTGCTTTCCACGTATACACGCACGCTGTTCTCTACTTTATTGTGGCTCACACTGATCAAGAGTCCTTTTATCACAAAATTGTACAATTAATCCTGTTATCAGCTTTTTATATTCATACATGCGGATGCTATATTAATGGGACAAGGAAAGTAAATGGAACGCAATTCTACGGTGTCTGTCCTTCACACGGGAAGGAACGAAATGAGCAACAGGTGTCTCTGAACCGCTACCCCGACAAACAAAGAATTACCTTGGGGATATGGAACGTCAGGACGCTCAACAACTGTGGTCAACTCGAGAATGTCAAGCAGGAGATGAGCAAACTGAACATCAATATTCTGGGAATATGCGAAACTAGAAGGACTTGTGGTGATACCGAGTAAAGCGAGGGACCGGATGTTTGCACTCAGACGTCCAGAAAGAAATGACCAAAACTGGTCTTTGCGCACCCGGCTCCACGCATATGTTCCGGCAGAAAACCAAAAATTAATAAATATCAAATTCCTTTTTATTTATCGCATAATTGGAAGCCCAGAGTCAAATAAGGGCGTGAATTCCCAAATGACCTCCTGGGACCCACAAAGACGAAATAAAAAGCCGACACAGAAAGCATTGCCAGAGTTGAGAAAGTGAGAGCATAATTAGCATGTCCCTTGACCCCGTCAAGCAATCTACTATGCTCGCCTCGCCTTTCCCTCTAATCTTCTTCGCTATCCCTAAGCTACTTATCCGATTTACGGAGCGGAAAACATCAAAACATTCCTGACTGAAAAATGCTCTCACATACATACGCACAAACTCTGTTTCGGCATTTACTGCTATAAACATTTTAAAGTCCTTTGAACTCATCCAAACAGCATTACTTTATTTGTAATAAAAACCTTAATTGATATCGATGTATATATAAATGTTGCTTCTATACTCAATTTGATTTTCTTGTTTTATAACCCCTTTTATAACTTATAGTGGGCTATCAACTAACGAGGCCAAATTCAGTTAATCTGTTTCAGCATACAACTACGTTTCACTAGAACGGATAACCCACTATAGACTAACAATGGACAATTCAGCACCGACAACCACAGGATCATATATGCAGGAGGCAAAAATAAGGAAAAAGGAGTCGGCTTAATACTGGAAGAAGAAGTGAAGAAATACGTTCTGGGATACTGTCAGATTTCCGAGAGAGTCCTCTTGGTCAAACTGAGAGGAAACTTTTCAACATATCTGTCGTAATAGTTTCTGCAACAACAACGCAAAGCACTCAGAAAGAAATAGAATCATTCTACTAAATACTATACAATGCCAAGGCTCAGTGCAAAAGCTGAGAAATTAGAATCATAATGGGTGGCTTGAATGTCAAGGTAAGCAAAGAGAGGGAAAGCGAGACGACAGGCAACTTTGGATTAGGAATCCGCAATGAACGAGGAGAAAAATAGATCCAATGGTGCAAAGCTAATGACCAGGTAATAATTAACACCTGGTTTCAAGAACATCCACGACGTCTATGGACATGGAAAAGCTAAGGAGGCGACTCGAAAAACCAAATAGATTATATAACCATAAACAGGAAACTCAGAAATCTGAATTGTTGAATGTCAAAGCCTATCCATGTGCCAACTGTGGAGGTGACTACCTCATAGTCATTCGCAAACTAAGCTAGTGACATCAGCAAACAATATTGCCCCAAAGAAAAACACACAGAAAAAACAACAGTAGATGACTGAAGAGATTCACAACATGATGCAAAGATGACAGAAAATGATGCCAAGTCATAAAATGGAATACAGGAAACTACACAAAGAAATAAGGAGCAAATGCAGAGAAGTTAAAAGGAATGGCTCAACAACAAATGTGCAGAATTAGAGACAGTGAGCAAGACTAATAAATCATGCATTCATAAAGAAATGAGAGAACTGACAGGACAAAAAATTTGCTCCTCAGCAGGATGTATGAAATCGAAAGAAGGAACAATCATATTACAGAAAAAGGAAATACTCCAGCGATGGGAAGAATATATAAAAGATCTTTTCCACAAGAGAGGATAACCGATAATACACAAAGATGAGGACGGACCTAAAATATTAAAGTCCGAAGTGGAAGCTGCAATGGCCAAATTGAATAGAAACAAAGCAGCTGAACCAGAGTCATAGTAATAGAGTTGCTGACAGCCCTGGAAGAATTAGGCGTAGAGAAAATTACAGAAATGATAATTGAAATTTATAACAGTGGTGTAATACCAGATGACCTAAGTAAGTCGATTTTCATAGCACTACCTAAGAAGCCAGGTGCAAACGAGTGCGTACTCCTCCGAACAATCAGTTTAATATGCCATATTACAAAACTGATCGTCCGAATCCTAATAAATAGTGCGAGAAGCAGAAACAGGCCAGAGAGAGGACAAGATCAATGCGGGTTCCTCAAAGACACTTGAACAAGGATCGCCATATTCATGATTTGGATGCTCTAACAAAAGGCAATACAAATAAAGAAAGACGTGTAACTATGTTTTATCCATATCCGAAGGCGTTCGACAAAATACGCCACAAAGAATTGATAGAAATGCTCAGTAATCTCGACATATTTGGGAAATACATAATACTAATCAAGAATATCTAGTGGCAGCCAACCGTTTGCATACAGACAAGTAACGCATTAAGCAGATATACTAAGATGGAAAGGGGCGTAAGACAAGGATGTGACTTTAAACTGGATCTATTCAACTTGTACATCAAGACTATTTTGAGGACCCTAGATGCTAGTCTAGGATTTGTAATTCAGAGACAGAAAAATTTTACTAGAAACAAATAAAAAACTGGATTGCTATGTGATGTCAGTTTTTCAATATGCCAGTGAATGCTGGAAAATCTCATCAAAGATGAAGGAAAGACTTGAAGCAACTGAAATTTGGTTCTACAGAAGGATCCAGCGGATATCATGGGGCAAGCATATGAGCAATGATGAGGTTTTGGAAAGAATGGAAACGATAAAGGAAATTAATACTGAGCATCAGGAAGAGAAATCTAAAATTCGTGGGACATGATATGAGGGAGGAGGGCTTGGAGAATCTGATACTGACAGGCTAGATAGAGGGAAGGAGAGACAGGGGAAAACAGCGTGTAACGTAATGTTAGTAATTTTTGTTTGCAGGTAGTTTGGACTTTAACTAAGTTAAAGCTCTTATTTTTTATTTTATTCTATTTTATTTTTAATTGGAGTAGATAAACCCTTCTATTGCCCAGTAAACACAGCTATTGAACAAGTGTAGAAGCTCATCCCTTGTTCCCTGTTCAGAAAGTTGTTTCCGGCTCTCCTTTTCTCCTCAGACCTCAATATTGGTGCTTCTGCGATGTGCGTGGTCGGTGGCAACGTCTGTTCATTGTGAGGGTACCGGATCGGCAGTTTTTTGGTTGCTGCTTCCGACTGGTAAGTAAGAGCCTTACCTCTTGCGTAGCGTCAAGAGCGGCTGCTCTGATCAACAGTTGCATAATATCGGGGTTCTTGCAGTACCATGTCGCGCATGGATAGGTGTCCATGTAGGCGCTTTCGGTGGGCAACCCCGAGGCAACACTTGCTGCAGCCCGTGTCAGTTCCCTTCCATCACCTAAACTTCGTAACATTTCCTTTACTAACATCCGAGGTATTCGAACAAACTTCTATAGCGTTGAATCTTTCCTCCACCAAAAGTACCCTGACATCCTAGCTCTTTGTAAGATTAATCTCGACTGGTCAATTCCCACATCTGACTTCTCGATCCCTGGCTACCTTACCCTCTTCAGGAAGGACACCAAGGTCTACGTGCATGAGCTTGGTGTTTACATCAGTGAACGCCTTTCTCTAGCTAGGATAATCTCTCTTGAATCCCTACATCATTCTTACATATGTTTCCGTCTCTCCCTTCTAAGCTAAATTAGCTATCTCTTCATTCTCTACTGCTCTCCCTCATCTCCCGACTGTTCCGTTCATGACAGTATCTCCAATAATATTGACAAGGCCATTTCTTCCCATCCATTTGCCGATATATTTGTGTTTGGCGACTTTAACGCCCATCATGCCGAGTGGTTGGATAACTCTGTCATGGATCTTGCTGGTGTACACACCATGAATATTTCAATCACTCATTCCCTTACGCATCGGGTGGAGTTACCCACGCGTTTCTCTAATAACCCTAATGGACACGACTCACTACTAGATCTCTGTTTACCTCCACCCCTGACTCTTGCCATGTCAAGCAACTCTGCCCTCTCGGAAACTGTGACCACACGGTAGTTTCTGTTTGCATCTCCTTCGACTTCCACTCCACCCAAGAACCTCAGACCAGCAGAATATTTTACTGCTACCCAAGAGCTGATTGGGACTCGTTTTGCGGTTTCCAGTGTGACGTAGGTAAGAAAAGGTATAGGACCTAGAATAGAGCCTTGAGGGACACCCGCGTTCGTGTGAGTGTATTGAGAGTCTTTGCCCGTTTAATACTACCTTCAGTAGGCAGTAGTTTCAGAGTTTAGAGAGAACAGAAGAGAATTCAGGAGTACATTTATTTTATAACAATGATGGGTATTCCGTCGCCACCGCTCGCTTTATCGGGGTCAAAGTTTTAAATTATTTTGGAGACCACCGAGGGAGTAAAGATTATGTCATTCAGTTGGGCCTGAGTTTGGGTTGGGAAGTCGGGTACAGGTACTCCAGACGAGTTCAGTGTCGAGTTGGTGGAGAATCTGCGAGCGAAGCACTCAGACTTCAAAAAAGGTCTGTAATATCATAGTACTTGGTAACATTTCCGCGCCAACGTGACCTGTTTAGCATTGTCTATATTGCAAATATTTTCACGGTATTTGTCTATATCTTTGAGATAAGGTAGTATTTACAGTATTTACATTATTCAGACTATTGTCCTCATCTTTGTTTGGCTTATGGCCTATCACGTTGAATACGTTCTCGCTCGATCACCAAAGTTAAGCAACGCTGAGCGTGGTCAGTATTTCGATGAGTGACCGCTTGGGAATACCACATGCTGTAAGCGTTTAGTGAGGGATGTGCGTTGTAGTGCAGAGGATATCGGCTCGGAAAGAGAAATCGGTGAGCCGAATTCGAATTCCAGTCACTTAAGCACTGGCACCCTTGGGAAAGGTATTAATCCGTCCCTTCCCTCCAGTTATGGGTTAAATAACAAGGGTGGGATTTGGGGACCCTGCCCTTAAATAAACAAATCCCAATGAATCTTGATACTCGAAAAGAATAAAAGCATTACCAGACACAAAACTTATATAAAAAACAACAATAAACTGTTGAAAGAAAAAGGTATTACCAGCAATAAATAAAAAAAAATTAGTTGGCAATAAATGACCCGCTGAAGTTGAATTGCCATAAAAACAAAACAACCAATCAACAAATCATCTTTGTTCCCATTTGTACGACGTTTCGGGCGTTGTATCCTTCAGCCTTCTTCTTATGCAACGGATGAAGCTCATATACCCCAGTGATTGTAAATAATGTTTCGGTTCGAAATTCCTAGCAACGGAACGTCGTACAAATGACAACAAAGATGAAGACAACAGTCCGAATAATATAAATACTGTATTTTCATGGCAGTTGCTATATATAGGTTTCCTCCTTGGTTCTTTGTCTGCATTAATTTCAGCACAATTCAGCATAATAAGTGTTTAGGTCGTGAATGTAATTAGCTAGGTATAGTATAGATAATGACGACTGACATCAACTTTTTTGGACATGCACCGCATTTGCGTATTTTTACAGAATAAATATTGGATTGGTTCTAATAATATTTTAACGATTTTGGACTCAGTCTCTTTATCATTACGGAAACTTTCTCTCTGCCGGTTGAAGAAAGTTGTAAAGTCTGTAAATTTGTTAGGAGATATTTTATTTTAATTATTCCTCGATTATTATTTACACATGATTTTCCCTTCTCTCGATATATATATACAGTACTGTGCAAAAGTATTAGGATAAGAATTATTTTATCATTCATGAGGTATATTGACAGAAAATAAACAATTTAATTAAAGTAATTTAATTTGATTTACTCAACGAATGCTTTAACAAGAAAATATAATTGTCAAAAATAAATTTATTATTCAATATAATAGCCTTTTGCTTTAATCCCAGCCTTCATTCTGTCAAGCATTGACATCACAAGCTTCTTCAATGTATCTAATGGTATCTCCTACCAAACAGCTTGTATTTGTTTCCAAAGTGTGTCTTACTAAGTGACATTAGATTTATCAATTTTTTATCTAAAATATCCCATAAATGTTCAATAGGATTGATATCAGAGCTTTGTGGGGACCAATTCAAATTCTGAAGCCTTCCTTCCTCTTTCTTTTTAGTTAAATAATTCTTACAAAGGTTTGGCTTTTCACCCTGTATTTAAATTTCAGTGAGGTTTTTAGGAAAAACACCTCTGTCCTAATACTTTTGCACACTACCGGTAGTGTGCAAAAGTGTTAGGACAGGGGTGATTTTAAACTTTATTTGATACCCCATAAAATAGTATTGTATATATGCATTTATATATATTTATTTTATCGTGTTTCTCTCCTTTTCTTTTGCTCTTCAATTTCTTTGTTACTATTCCTTTCATTTAATTCATTTTCTAACGAGTTTCTTCTGATGAGATGTTGAACGAAAAGGGCTTGGAGACTAATAATGATTTTCTTGTTTTTAAAACAGTGTATTTAACATTTGTGCACCTGTTTCACTGACTGCCATACATTCGGTTTTCTTGTATTTATGTAGTCCTTTCTTTCCGCTTTCTCTATTTACTTCCTGTATGAGGTCTTATAGTTTCTTGCCTGTCTTCTATAAGAACTGTATCATCTGAATATTTTATATGCTTAAGTGTGCGGCTACCAATGACGAATCCTGGCGGGACTTCTAGAGCTCTCAGAATGGCCTCGCTTTATAGATCCAATAGATATGGTAAGAAAAATACACATCTGTGTCTTACACCCCTTTCTATCTTTGTGTGTCTGCTTGTTATGGGGAAATACACCTATTCCTCAGATAATGGATTCTCTCTTCTATATTAATAAAAGTCAAAAGGAAGTTAACGGGAGAAGTTTTGAGGAGTTCTTGGGAAGTTCATAAAAGTTCTTTAGAGTTCTATTGGAGTTCAGTAGAACTACTAGGCAGTTGATATTAGTCGGCAGTTAGCTGAATACTAAGGAGACAGCTTTCAGTGGAAGGATACCAAGTTCCTAACATTTTGTGTGCGTTGAGTCGATTAGCGACCGACATAGCACGATTATAATTTTCAGTTCTAAAACTACTCCACAATGCTGTAAGCCCGTTTCATGACCGTATGCAGGCACTTTGCTGCAAGTAAAGACTGAGATTGTGGCCGCCGATGACGAATCCTGGCATAAAGTGCTCAGAATCGACTCACTGTACAAGTTGAATAGATCCGGTGAAAAGACACACCCTTGTCTTTCGCCTCTTTCTATCATTTTATATCTGCTAAATCGTTTCCTGTCCTTTTGCGGGCAGTTTACTGCCAGTAGAGATTCTTGATTACTCTAAGATCTTTCCCAAATATCTCAAAGTTGCCAAGCGTCTCTATTAGGTCTTTGTGGAGCACTTTGTCGAATGCCTTTGTATAGTCGGTGAAACACAGGTACACGACCTTCTGTATTTCTATCGCCCTTTCTGATAACACTCTAAGCGTAAACATCGCGTTCCTTGTTACAGTCTCTTTGATGAAACACACTGCTCTTGTCCTATTTCCGGTCTGTTTCAGCTGCTCAGAACTTGGATGATGAGTTTTGTTACATGACTCATTAAGCTGATATTATCAGCAATGAATTTTTGAATAAAAAACTAAAAAACATCTTCAGTTTTCTAAAATTAAAAAAATATAAATAAATTTTCATCAAAATGTTATTAAATCAACATTCTCACTATAACAAAACATTAAAAGAAAACACCTTAAAACCCTACCACTTTTGGCATTAAATAACCCACAGAGGTGTTTATATGCCGTTAAACAAAATTAAAACTCAGACTTGTTGTCTCTTTCTTGTATTTGCTGTCAGCACTGTATCATCTATGCATCTTATATTGTTTAGACTGCAGCCACCAATGACGAATTCTGGCAGGACTTCCAGAGCTCTCAGAATGGTCTCGCTGTATAGGTTGATTAGGTCTGGTAAGAATACACATCCTTGTCGTACATTCTTTTTTATCATTGTGTATCTGCTGAACTTGTTTCATGTCTGTCTGCAGTTAGTTTGCTGCCAGAAAACATTCTCCATTACTCTAAGGTCTTTCTTGAATATGTTAAAGTTGCCAAAGGTCTCTATCAGGTATTTGTGGAGAACTTTGTCGAATGCCTTTGTATAGTAGATGAAACACAGGTACACGTCCTTCTGAATTTATATCGCCCTTTCTGATAACACTCTAAGCGTAAACATCGAGTTCCTTGTTCTAGTGTCCTTGATGAAACCACACTGCTCTTGTCCTATTTCCCGTCTAAAAGAGGTAAGACGCTAATAGGGGGGATAATTAGAGGGGTTAAAAATCTTTTTCCTCATTAAAGTTCTCTTTTACTTACATTAACCCCTTGGGTTTTGGCGACATTATTACCCTACTTGGAGTGAAAGGGTTAACCCTCTAGGGCCATTCGTATCATATTTGATACAGTATTTCCCTATAAGGAAACATTTGGTATTTCCCTATAAGGAAACATTTGGTATTCATTGACTGAGCAGTCAGTACTTCTTTCATTTGAAATTTATAAAATATTTCTCTTAAAAAATTTTTCAGGAAAATACTTCTTTCAAGGCTTGTTTTCATACTGTATCAAATATGATACGAATGGCCCTAGAGGGTTAAGGCTTATTCTGGGCATAAAATGGGTGATCGGTTTTCTATTGCCATGAAGTAATAAACTGATCCCCCACTAATTACTACTTATTAATATAATAATATAATTCACCAGTCTACCGCAGAAAGCAATGGCAAACTACTGTGGGATAATCTCCTCCCAGTCAGTCATGTCTCTTTCGAGACATGATCGCCTAAGCGTGTTTCACGTATGGCACTTAACTGACTGACTGAATATAATAGAAACATGATTAACCCTCTAGGGCCATTCGTATCATATTTGATACAGTATTTCCCTATAAGGAAACATTTGGTATTTCCCTATAAGGAAACATTTGGTATTCATTGACTGAGCAGTCAGTACTGCTTTCATTTGAAATTTATAAAATATTTCTCTTAAAAAAATTTTCTGGAAAATATTTCTTTCAAGGCTTGTTTTCATACTGTATCAAATATGATACGAATGGCCCTAGAGGGTTAATGCTTATACTGGGCATAAAGTGGGTGATCGGTTTTCTATTGTCATGAAGTAATAAACTGATCCCCCACTAATTACTACTTATTAATATAATAATATAATTCACCAGTCTACCGCAGAAAGCAATGGCAACCTACTGTGGGATAATCTTCTGCCCAGTCAGTCATGTCTCTTTCGTGACATGATCGCCTAAGCGTGTTTCACGTATGGCACTTAACTGACTGACTGAATATAATAGAAACATGATTAACCCTCTAGGGCCATTCGTATCATATTTGATACAGTATTTCCCTATAAGGAAACATTTGGTATTTCCCTATAAGGAAACATTTGGTATTCATTGACTGAGCAGTCAGTACTGCTTTCATTTGAAATTTATAAAATAAATCTCTTAAAAAATTTTTAAGGAAAATATTTCTTTCAAGGCTTGTTTTCATACTGTATCAAATATGATACGAATGGCCCTAGAGGGTTAAGGCTTATACTGGGCATAAAGTGGGGGATCAGTTCTATATTGTTATGAAGTAATAAACAGATCCCCCACTAATATGATACGAATGGCCCTAGAAGGTTAAAAAAAGAATAGTCTTTTTTCATGCCACTCCAAGTTACGTTTTGTAAATATATTAAACGCTTTGATTAAAGCAGCATCGACGCCACATCACACAAGATATGCTTAAAATTCAGAGACTAAAAAAAAAATGAAACAATCATGAGACGTAAAAAAGGTGGAGATATACTTGCACAATAATCTTCTGTGACTGAAGTGCAGAGCAAAGACGAGGAGGGACGCTGAGAATATATATATTTCTTAGAAATGTAGGGATCACGAATACGGGTAGGAATGTCGTAAGTTGACAAAAAAACACATGATAACCCACGCGGAACAGAAAACTGTCACGCGTGCATGTTTTATGCTTAGCAGCCGTGGCTTATTCCATGCAAAGACGAGATGCCAATTTGAAACTTTATACAAAAATTACAAGAGAAAAAAAAGGGATACTCAATTTTGCAAAGCACACACACACACACACACACACATATATATATATATATATATATATATATATATATATACATATATATATATATATATAGAGAGAGAGAGAGAGAGGGAGGGAGAGAATTAACAGAATTAATATGGAGAAGGTTGACACTTAACTGGGTAGAGTTATGTCGGCTTCGAAGTTTCATGAAGAAATTATTGTAAAGTCTTCATTCTTCAGGAATTTTGCTTTTCTGCTATCGAAGTTTCGTGAAGGCATTGTTGTGCCGTCTTCACTCTTCAGAGATTTTGTTTCTCGAAGTCGTCACAACTCTGCTCATTGAAATTACAAACATCTTCATATTAATTCTATTAACGCGATATATGTATCTCGTTAGCGAGTACTTTTTACAAATAAGGTACTTTCCAAAAATTGCATTCTGCTAGAAAAATCACTAAAAATAGAAGAATTTTAGCTGTAAGCATCATTATAATTTAACACACACACACACACACACACAGACACATACATGTACATATATATATATATATATATATATAAACGTAAATTTGTCGTTGAACACGTCTCGAAAAACCCACCGAATACAAACGCGGAGGGGAAAAAATGATAACAAAAAAGAAACGAACTAAGCACTTGAACATTAGTCAAAGTACTAGTCGAAAGGAAAAACCCCGATACGAGTAACCTAATACGTAAAGTGCTCAATACACAAGTGGAGTAAACAAGTAAGTAGCTGACCTAGAGAGCCAACGAACCTATCAATGTTTCACCAACTTGGACCATCAGGGAAAGTTGGCTCTTTCCCTGAAGATCCAATGTGGTGAAACCTTGATAGGTTCGTTGGCTCTCTAGGTTAGCTACTTATATATCTATATATATATGTGTGTGTGTGTGTGTGTGTCTGTGTGTGTGTGTCTGTGTATTTAAACAGGAAATTTTATTTTAAACATGTCAGATTAGATAAATTGCAAGCACTGTTTGCTTATTTTCATAAAATCCGTTCATACTCACGATTGTATTAAAAATAAGCAAGCATAGTGTTTGCAATTTAATTAATCTACATACACACAGACACACACACACACACACACACACACACACACACACACACACACATATATATATATATATATACGTAGTACTGTGCAAAAGTATTAGGACAAGAACTATTTTATCTTTTATGAGGCATCAAAATAAAGTTTAAAATCACCCCTGTCCAAACACGTACATGTGACCGGCCGGCCGACGACGTTCCAGCCTGTGCCGTACCTGTCAGACGCTGACGACATTTCAGCCTTTGCCTTTTACACCAGACACTAATGACGTTCCTGCTGACCGGCAACGACGTTCCAGCCTGTAGCATTCATGCCACACGCCGACGACGTCACCGACGACATTCAAGCCTAAGCGGGTGACGTCAAACACTGACGACGTTCCTACCAACAGACAACGATATTCCAGCCTGTGTCGATCCCGCGAGACGCTGACGACTTTCCAGGCTGAGCTTTTCATACCAGACGCTGACTACGTAGCCGTCAACAGCCGAAGTCCCCGATCTAGCTGATCCTACCAATCGCTGCCGACCTTCCAGCCTTTTAACAAAGTGTAATCATTTCTTACTACTGCTTCAGACAATAACTGCGAATATACACATTTCTGATATTTTGTGATTATAACAAAAGGTATAATTTGGCCAAAACATTTCACCAGAAGAATCACAATTGATGGGGAAAAAATTCTGAAGAAGCTTGCAGTCGACGCATGAGATCGCTGGTGATTCGGTTTTGGCGGGGTTGCTGTCCTCATCATTCGAATGTTACTTCGCGCAGGCTACCGCGAGTCAGACGTGCTGATTTCAGAATTTGCTTTTCAGCTTGGTAAATACGAAAGTTTTCAGGATAATTGCACAGGGAAATACGGGCTTCCAGTTCAGATCTGTCGTATGTGGAGACGTAGGGGCCGGTATCATGTTTTGAAGAGAGAGTAACACCAGAGGGACTGGGTCGTTCTATGTTCTTTTCCTGTACAAAGGTACACATTTACAAATGTGTTCGTGGTCGAATAGACGCGTATAGTTAAATAACACATAAACCAGCTTGCTAAGCTATTCGCTGTTTATTTAAACTATTCAAGCTTAGTTCTTCTGCTTCTTCTTCTTCTTCTTCTTCTTCTTCTTCTTCTTCTTCTTCTTTGTGTCTTGTCCTTTCAGGACGTAGGCGATCACGGCCTTCCACGTCTCCCTATCCCTGGTGGCTCTTAGCACGCCTTCTTCTGTAACATGTCGCAACCCCCTTTCTGTCATCCACCTGCTCAGGCCCTTTCAAATATGTTATCCACTGTTTTCCTCTGTCTCTTTTTCCCTCTATTTGGCCTGTTAGTATCAGGTTCTCCAAGCCTTTCTTCCTCATTGCATGTCCCATGAACTTCAGCTGCCTCTTTCTGATGCTCAATATTAATTTCCTTTTCGTTTCTATCATTTCTAAGATCTCATCATTGCTCACGTGTTCGATCCATGATATTCGCAGCATCCTTCTGTAGAACCATATTTCACTTGCTTCATGTTTTTCCTTCATTTTTGATGATATTGTCCAGCGTTCACTGCCATATTGAAGAATTGATATCGCATAGCAACCCAGTATTCTCTTCTGTGTTTCTAGTGAAATTTTCCTGTGTCTTAATACTTTACTCAGTTTCTGGAACTCGTCCTTCTCCATGCGAATTCAACTTCGGATCTCTGAGTCGCACTTTCCGTCTTCAGCTTCTGTTGTCAAAATCATTGTCCTCATGGAGAATGCAGTGCAGACGATTGTGAGTTCAGACATTCTTTTGAATATGCAAACAAAAATACCTCATGCATCTGTTACTGTCGAGAAGATCCTGGAAAATAAAATTAAATTTAAAAGTGACACTTTTATCCGTTAGGTGTTCAGTCAGTCAGTTAATTGCTGATACACGCTTCGGTGATTATGTTTCTTTGGAGACTCGAATGATTAGGCAAAATAATTTCCCGCTGTAAGTCGCCATTATTTTCGGCGGTAGGCTAAGTGCTAACCACGGCTATAGAACCCAATCTTTTCCGCTATTTAACCCAAAGCTGGAGGGGAAAAAGATAGATTAATACCTTTTTCAAATTATTTATGAGTGAATGAATGAAACGAATAAATATCCTCTGGAAAAGTATCGAATTAAAACGATGATTAGGTTGATGTGGCACTTTTTTTTTTATTTTAAATTTAAATTTATTTCCTGTTTTTTTTTCAATTTTCAGTTTTAACATAAATTTTTCTTTTTTCTTAATTTCAAATTTAACTTTAACTTTTTTGTTCTTTTACATTTGAAATATGATTTTATTTTAAATTAAAATTTTTAAAAATATTTTAGGTTTAAAAATAAAAAAAAATATGATTAATTTTAATTCCCTTATTCATGTGTAGCAGGATCGATGTAAATCTTCTTTGGTCCAGTGACAAAGTTATAAAAAACGGAACATGTTACACGAAAACTTTTTCCGTTTAGCCTTTCTCGTAAAACATACATACACGCGCGTGCGCGCGCACACACACACACATACACACACACACACATACACACACACACAAACACACGCGCACACACACACGCACGCACACACACACAAACACATACACACACGCTCTCACACACACAAACACACACGCACACACGCATACACGCACACACAAAAACGCACACAGACACGCACACACACACAAAACACACACACACACACAAACACACAGACGCACACACACACGCTCTCACACACACACACAAACACACACGCATACACGCACACACAATCACACACACACACGCACACAGACAAGCGCACACACACGAACACACACCCACACAAGCACACACACAAACACACGCACACACACACACAATCACACACACGCACACAAACACAAACACACACACATGTATATACATATTTATGACTTTGTTGTTTCCGTTCCTTATATCATATAAGGAACGGAAACAACAAAGACATAAATATGTGTATTACTTAAAAAGTAATGCATGATTAGTCATGAAATTTTTACCTAATAAAGATTAGGGTGTAATGCATAAATATTATACAAATTTACAAAAATTTACATAATAGTTGATTTTAAAAAAAAAAGATTAAATGGAACAAAGGAAATAAACTACTGGACAAAAGTTAAGGAACGATGTTAATAACTTGCATAAACTTTTTATTTACATTTTTAAGAAACTCGATGGAGCTTTTCAACAATAAGTAAAAGTTTATTTATCATTAGGACTTTATTTTTAAGCAATATAGCAAATTTTACACGCAAAGCGCTCTCCTTTGAAGAAAACAACTAATTATCGATAACTATCAAGAAAAAAGTCAATTTCAGAAATTTCTGAGATTGTTCATAAGTCTAAAACTCTCGTTCATCGTGTAATTAGCAGGTAGAAAACCGATAAAAAATGTTAGATGAAAAACCAAAAACCGGTAGAACTCTAAAAACAACGCAAAGAGAAGATCAAAGAATTGTTAGAATATCTACAAAAACCTTTTTGAAACTGCTTATCAATTGCCCGTAAATTTAATGAAGACACAGATAATAAGATCTCAAGGAAAACGACTGCTCGCTGGTTAAAAAATGCAGGATTGCATGCCCGTATTCCAGCTGCGAAGCCTTTCATTTCAAAGCGAAACGAAAGGGCACGCCTGGAGTATGCGAGAGAACATGTTGTTTGAACTGACGCACAATGGCATACAGTTCATTTCAGTGAGTCGCAGTTTACTATATTTGGTTCTGAGGTCAAAACTTACGTACACCGTAGAACAGGTGAAACACTGTCTTCTCAAAGTGTCAAGAAAATCGGTAAGTTTGGTGGCGGCAGTGTGATGGTGTGGGGGAATGATTTAATCTGCAGGAGTTGGCCCTATCATCCGCGTACATGGCAATATCAATGCTGAGATTTACAAAAGGCTTCTTCAGCAGCATGTGGTACCAAGATTATACCATAATCTTTATGAATTTCCTATTTTCATGCAGGACAATGCAACGTGCTACAAGGCTCAGAATGTTATGGCTTTATTTGAAGAAAAAGGAATTGCCCTAGTGAAGTGGCCAGCCCAGAGAGCCGACCCGAATCCAATAGAAAATATTTGGAAGATAACTAGAGAAAATTGCTCAGAAAAGAAACCCGAAAAACCAGAATCACTTATGGGAGTTATTGAAAGACGAATGGGAGGGAATTACTGGTGATTTTTGCAAGAAAATTAATTAAATCATGTGGTCGACGATGCAGTGAAGTCATTGAAAATAAGGGGATGTTTACCAAATATTTAATTTTATTGGTATTTTGTTCACAATCAAGTATTAACAAGATTGTTCCTTAACTTTTGTCCAGTAGCTCATTTCCTTTGTTCCATTTAATCTTTTTTTAAAAACTATTATGCAATTTTTTGTAACTTTGTATAATATTTATGCATTACACCCTCAATCTTTATTTCATTGCTAATCATGCATTACTTTTTAAGTTGGTTTCCGTTCCTTACATTATGGCCGCTACTGTATATGCCTATATAAATACTTTCATGGCTTCTGCTCGGATGAGCTTAAGTCACTGATGCCTCCTCAACAGGTGTTTACCCGTGCAACCAGACTGGCAACTGGGTCCCACCCATTCACAGTCAGGTTAGCCAAATGCAGACGACAATTCTACTCCTGCAGCTTCCTTCTCTCGCACTTCCCGCCTGTGGAACTCACTCCCGTATTCTTGCTTTCCTGACGGCTACGACCTCCAGAAATTTAAAAGCAAAGTTAATTCTCACCTACTAACCACTGGACTCTAGCTCTCTCCCCTCCCTTGTATAATCTTCACTTTCTCTCCGCCCATGTATCTGTCATTGCACCTGCTTTCTCAGGTTTCTATTGTTCCTTTCTAACTAGCTTGTACTCCTCACTCTTTTCTAATTAATCTTTCTACATTTATGTAACCCCCTGCACATCAGTGGCGTTTCTGCCTTGCTCGGGGTGAAATGATTAAAAAAAAAAATTGCTGAGGTAAGGCAGTAATTGACCTGGTTTAGCATTGTCTATATTACAAATATTTTTACGGCATTTGTCTATATTTTTTAGATGAGGTAGTATTTATAGTATTTACATTATTCGGACTATTGTCCTCATTTTTGTTGCCATTTGTACAATCTTGATCCATCGCGTAGAGCCTCTCCTGGTAGTCATGAGTTATCTCCCTCCCTGTTAATTGTAGTATTGAACTCACAGCTCTTTGGGTCAAGTTACACTCGCTAACCAACGTATATATCAAGTGGACCATCGCTCCTTAATGACAAGAACAACTGAATTTTTGGTACTTATAAACCAAATATTCAGTAACTCTTTTTAGCAGAGTTCACATTGCAATTTTTTTATGTTGATGGGTTTCTGTAGTATGTTTTAAATAATTTATTGGTTTTCTCTAGTAGTTTTTACCAAAGCTCATAATTTGCAAATTTTTAACAACTAATGAACCATTAAAACCATTAAAAATTAATTTTTTTCAAGTTTAAATAACTAATTTGCAATTTGTACAACTGTCGAAATAAATTCTACAATTATAACCATAAATTATGTGTTACTTTTTATTATATATATATATATATATATATATATATATGCTGATGACTATATTTATATATATATATATATATATATATATATATATATATATGATCGATTAAATCTTTTTTGATTTGGTTCGTTTAACGGTGCATCAATTTTGTATAGTCCATTTAATGCCTCGAATTAAATTTTCATTGTGAAATTTAGTAACATATTTTGCTATTAAAATCTATTGTTGGAAAATTTATTTTTTACTAGTAACATCTATAGCTGAAACTGATTATTAATTTTAATTTTTGTATTAAACTCTATTTTTAGAAATTCTATATTTTAATATTAAAATCTTCGTTGGAAATTTGATTTTTGTTAATATCAAAATCTATTGCGAGGTATTTTATGGTTTTACTATCAAAATCTATTACTAAAAATGTTCTTTTTGTTGATATTAAAATTTATTAAAATTTATTGTTGTAAACTTTCTTATTTTTGTTGTTATTAAAATCTATTTAGGGAAATTTTCTTTTTGAATATTAAAATCTGTTACTGAAAATTTTAGGTTTATATTAAAATTTATTGCCGTAAATTTTATTTTTTACTATTAAAATTTATCACTCTAAATTTTCTTTTTTTAATATTAGAAGATATTGTTACAAATTTTACTGTTTTTACTTTTCCTATTTCTAGAAATGTTATATTTTTTACAATTAAAAATATTTTATTAGGAATCTTTTTCATTTTAAAATTTATTGCTGGAAATTGTTTATTTTACGATAAAAATATTTTGCTAGAATTTTTTTATTATCAGTCTGTATTTTCAAACATTGATAATGTTTTCACCTCACTTTGGGATTCATTTTGCCTCTAGCTGAATCCATAACAAATACTACAAATTCGGGTCAGAGTGGACCTGGCGACAGAGAAAATTAAGAGGGGATTTGACGCCCCTGAAAAATCCCCTGGTCAGAGGATTTGCGGCCGGATGTATTAGGACACTGAATAAGTTCCTGCTGTTTTTTTAAACAAATGGCGTTCCCAGAACTGCGTGCATATAGTGGCAGATGGTAACGCATCTATAAGGATGTACTATAAGCAAGATTAAAAATCAGTGTTTGTCATTTCGCTGAAGTGACAATAACTTCGTTTTTCATAGGGTCAAACATCTCGGATTCCTTGCTAAAGAAAATTTATTTGCGGGGAAATTTACTGCACTAATCATTCAAAAATTACACACATAATTCTTGTTGAAACTTACGGTGACCATGCTCTGTCAAAAACAACATTAGTTTAGACGCTTGAAAATAATGATTTTGATGTTGAAGATAAAGAATGCTCTGGCGCACCAAGAACGTTTGAAGACGAAGAACTGGTGACATTAATTCATGGAAACTCATGTCAGGCGCAAGCAGATCATACAACAGTTTAGAAACGTTTGAAAGCATTAGGAATGATTCAAAACTTTGGATGTATGAGGTGATGCCAACAGACGTCGAACGGTGTGTATTCACATGTGAACAACTGCTTCAACGGTAGAAAAAGAAAGTTTATTTTTTGCATCCTATAGATGTAAAGTGAATACACTATGATAACCCTATTGCGTTGTGTTGCAATGGATATCGGCTCGGAACGAGAAACCGGGGAGCCGAGTTCGAATTTCCAGCTGAATTCATCATTGCATTCACTTACGCGCAAATACCCTTGGGAAAGGTATTAATCCGTCTATTCCTTCCAGTTATGGGTTAAATAACAGGACAGATTGGGTTCTATAGCCTTGGTCGGCAACCAGTCTACCACAGAAAGCAATGGCAACCTACTGCGGGATAATTTTCTGCCCAGTCAGTCATGTCTCTTTCGAGATATGATCGCCCAAGCGTGTATCACGTATGGCACTTAACTGACTGATCGAAGAAAAAACGGCCGCTATACTAGCAAAGTCTCGACAAAGTGATTTTGCAACATGACAATGCGAGGACATATGTTGCAAAAATGTTAAAACCTTACGTGGAAACGCTTAAATGAGGACTCCTACCCCACCTGTCGTATTCACCAGATATTGCTGCGTCTGATTATCACTTGTTCCGATCGATGGCACATAGCCTGGCTGAGCACACTTTCATTTTTATGAAGATACAAAAAATAAATAAATAAATGGTCGGAATCGTGGTTAGCCTCAAAATATTTGTCGTTTTTCAGACGTAGAATTCAAATTCTGCTAAAAATTAAAAATAGGGAAAAAGATTTGGCTAACGATGAACAATACTCTCAGTGACATGTTTCTTAATAATATTTATAAATAAAACAGGAAAAACCAGCAAAAATTTAATTGTGCTGCAGGTTAAATCTGCTATTTTCATTAAGCAATTAATCTGGTGTACTTCAAACAGAAATTATATTGATTTGAATCTAAAAATTTGAGAGTAAAAACAAATGTTACACTTTTCGGCCATCAACAAATTATAAACAAAAGGTAATTGTCGCATTATAAAATCTTGTAAAAATAACTTTTAGATAAATTAACTAATTTAGAGATATATTAATCTGATTTGAAACAAATATTACTTGCTTACATCCTGATATGTAGAGTACATGTGTTTCTTAATTACGGAAGGCCTGTGTTTCTGAGGTGCTAATTGATTAGTGAATGCTGAACCTGTCAAAAATGGCTAAGTGTGATTGACCAGACTTGATATACACTCATGTAACCTAAGTAAACGTTTCGTTTTTTCAATACAAAGTAAAATTATAAATATAACATATTTTCAGCAATTATCTCATATTTTATGGAATTGTAGTTTAGCATTATAGCCTTACGTTTGCAGATATTTTATGAAAAATAAAAAATAAAAGTAATATAAATCTTTCTTTTAAATTAATTTAAAAATTTTATAACTGAGAAAATAAAATTACCTCACTCAATAATTTATGATATGTCATTGACAAAAAAAAAAAACAAAACAAAAAAAACATATTTTTACACACAAAAAAAGATTTAAAAAAAATCTTGCTGCGTGAAGATTTGTATTAAACTTTTCAATTTTCAATTAGTAAATATAGTCTTCATTTCTTAACTTAACGTATTTTCTGGCCTACAAAGCACTGCTGCTTGGAAGACGCACCCTGGAAAGAAATTTCTTAGAAAAAACAGTAATTTTTATGCAACAACACATCTACCATGCGCCCTTTGCATACTGGCGCCACATATTGTTTACATTAATCAGTCAGTCAGTTAAATGCCGTACATGATACAAGCTTGGGCGATCATGTCTCGAAAGAGATATGACTGACATTAATCACTCGTGTGATTTTGTTTGTATGTTCTTTAAGTATTAATTGGTGGTTAGTAAAGATACTATATCATTATCCAAGCGTGATTTTATTTTCATAAAAATGAATTAAAAAATTTAAAAATATGCTTGTAAAATACAGAAAAATCAAATAAATTTTATTCATTCTTAAATTCCCAAAACTAAAAAAAGTTTGCATAGCTCTAAACTGCCATTTACAGCCATGGTTCCCAACCCCAGGGTAAATTACCCCAGCGTGGTAATGAGCCCATATTTTGTGGGTAATGGATGTTTGGTTTGGGAAGAGGCAATCAGCTTATAATTTCACACTGTGTCCTTGGAATGAAGACCAAGAAACGCAGCAGACTCAATGTGGCAAACGACGCCCGAATAGCCCTTTCAGTCTCAAAGCCAAGAATAAATAAACTGGGACAGGCAATACAAGCTCAACACTCACATTAAGAATCACGGCTAGGTTACGGCTACGATAACTCTGATTATTATAGATTGGTTCTATTGTATTGAATAGTTTCCATTAACTTTACCTGCTTTTAATGTATGAACATATAATTACATCTTTTCCTATATATACGGGTATTTGTTCATTGGGGTAATGGATAATAGTGAAATTGTATTTTGGGGTAATTGCAGCAAAAAGCTTGGGAACCTGTGATCTACAGTGTCAGTTATGTACAATAAATGATCCTCACAGCCATCCATGTCATAGTGGTAACCCTGGTGGTAACTGGTCCATTCGTCTTGGAAGACGCATGCATGTTTTTCTGTTTTGTTTTGTTTTGTTTTCATAATGCAGCCTATTGTGGCTGTGTTCATAGTTTATATTACTTTGACTTAGTGTTCATAGTTATATTACTTATATATATATATATATATATATATATATAATGTCAGATAAAATAAATTGCAAACATAGTGTTTACTTATTTCTAATAAAATCTGTTTAATCTTTCACGTATTATAATTGAAAAATGTGAGAAATGAGCTGTAACGTTGACAGAAGTTATTATCATTAATTTCTCAATGTACCCAAGTACTTTCAATCTCCTTCCGAAATCATCTTCAGGGGTGTGAGCTATGACATTACAACATATAGAAAAAATACATTTTGGATAATTTGTATGTTGTAATGAACGCTAAGCAATTTGTCAACTGTTATATTTGAAGCAGAAAAAAGTTACAGTAATTTTTATCAACAAATTTTTGCGGTAATATTTTGTTATCATAATTAATACGATCGGCATTTAGAATTATCAACTTGACAATAAATACTAAAAATAGTATGAAATACATTTTTTTAAAATCATATCACCCCGAGCAAAGCGGTGACGCCACTGATGTTCAGGGGGCTACATAGGAGTGAGATGATTAGAAAAGAGAAAGCCGGAAACCACATCCTAAACAGGAAACAAGGGATGAGCCTCTTCACCTGTTCAATAGACGAGGGTGGAGAGTGAACCTGGCGATAGTTTAGTCTATCTACTCCAATTGAAAAAAAAAAAAGAAGAAAAGTGAGAAGATTGGAAAAGAGAAAACCGGAAACCGCATCCTAAACAGGAAACAAGGGATGAGCCTCTTCACTTGTTCAATAGACGTGTGTGGAGTGTGAACCGGGCGATAGTTTAGTCTATCTACTCCAATTATCAAGCCTAACTTGAAAAAACGACAACGCTCTGAGAGGAATATTGGGAAAGAAATTAATTTGGTGGGGGGGAATTACATGTAACATTGCTCTGGCAGCTAAAACTAAAATAGTAGATGTTAATGCATTAAAAAGTTCTAAACTGAATTTATTAGTCGATTGGCTAGAATTATTTGAATTGTGGAATTGGCTAAATGATTCATTCTGCAGAAAAGTTAATTGTTCTTTGGAGAAAAAGATTACAGTGAGTAAACCAGAAAACAAATTCATGAACACCTTCTCAGAGGAAAAGGCAATCCCAAACTAAAGAAAATGCGATACCAGTCCCTAAGCCTAAAAGGAACACTTCCTTTGTTATACTGAAGTCCACCAACACCAAACCTGATAGCTGGATAATTTCAATAAAGAAAACATAAATCAATTGAGGTCCAGACATGCACAGAACAAGCAACCACCACAACTCCTTTCACTGATGGACACACTCTATGACACTTTCAAATTACTCGCTCCCAAAACAAACATTCCAATGCAGTGCCAGTGCAAACAAAAACGTAATCCTTCTGAAACGCCTGATGCTCACCCACGTCGGAAAAAGCAGTGACTAAAGAAATTGCACAACCAAAAAGGGCGTGTGCTGTGGAGATGCACACACCTCCCCAGAACACGACATGGGCCCGTCCAAGCAGCACAAATACCGATACGAGGAAATCAAAAGAGAGCTTGTGAGGGCGAGCGAGAAGTGACTGCAGAATTTAGCAAGACTATGTCAACCTCATGCGATACTACATTTCTTGATTGTGCTATCTTCACTTAACGAAGACACAACAAACAGTACGAACCCGGACAATGCAGAAGTGACACAGAACAGTCCCAGTTGATGGCACAAAAAATGCATAGACATATCAAACCTCTCCACACCCCAGCACAGCACACTTGGGGCGTGTACTGCGGTGCAGTGGACACCGACTCAGAACGAGAAACCGGGAAGCCGAGTCCGAACTCCATTTGAACTCCTTAATACTTACACACAAATACCATTGGGAAAGGCATCAATCCATCTCCTCCCCTCAGTCATGGGTTAAATAACAGAACAGCCTTGGCATGCAACCAGTCTACCACAGAAAATAATGGCAACCTACTGCGGGACAATCTTCCGCCCAGCCAGTGTTGTCGTTTTTGAGACATGATCGCCCAAGCATGTATCATGTATGGCACTTAACTGATTGACTGATATTTGGGAAAAGTAAAATTTTAAGTATGTAATATTTAAAGCACATTCAGTCAGTCACTTATCATTCAGAATACATGCTTGGGTAATTTCGAAGCAGACATCACCGACTGGGCGGAAGACCCTCCCACAGTAGGCCGCCATTACTTTCTGGTTACCTACCAGAACCCAATCTGTTCTGCTATTCAACCCATAGATGGAGGGAAAAGAGATGGACCAATACCCTTCGCAACAGTATTTGTGCTTAAGTGAATGAGATGAATTCGACTGGAATTCAAACTTGGACAACATTTTCTTAAAAAAACTAAGGTGGTCTAATAATTATGGCCGTTAGTATATATATATATATATATAGAGAGAGAGAGAGAGAGAGAATTATAAAAGCGTGGACTAAATATGATGAGAATGTCTGTCAAGCTGTCTGCGAAAGTGGCTGCTAGATAAAATCTTTCCCTTCTCAATGAAAGCGGCATCATCATGAACCTTTTACAACGGTTCATTCAAACGTGCTAATTCCCCTCTATTAGTTTCTAAATGATGTAGTAATTTGTAATAAAGAAGTTCCATTGAATGCCACCGCTCGCAGACGATAATTTCTTTCACCAATAGATTCCCTTTAGCTTCTGAATGTTAAAGGCTGTTCGAGATGTCGGTTCAACTTTCATCCGTTTCAATTCCTATGATGAATCTATCTGCCGTTTCCAGTGACTGTCTTGTCCAAGTAATCACCTTCTTTTGATGAGAATCATGTGTGTTTAAACGCTCGTGCTATTTGGCTTCTTTAACTTCATCTGATACCTATTATTCACATTTTGATTTTTCTAATTACTTATAAACTATATTCAACATCTGGTTGCTTGCACAATATCAAAATTGACAATAAAATTCAAAGCATTTCTAAAGTTCCCCTGAAGAGAAATGTTTTTCAGTAACCATACATTTCGAACCAAACACTATTACAATCACTGGGGTATATGAACTCCATTCCTAGCGTAGTATTGCCTCTTCTGATAGTCATGAGTTATCTCCCTCTAGCCCTACTAGTTACTTGTTCACCACTGATGTTGCCTAGTATTGAACTCACAACTCTAAGAGTCAAGTCAGGAACGAACCAACGTTTATATCCACTTAAGAACACATGCCCCAGTGGATATAGACGTTGCAGTAACTTGCAGGGTTAGAGGGAGATAACTTATGGCTTCCAACCGAAGCTTTACGAAAGGAATTGACGATGATATACCCCAGTGGTTGTACTAATGGGTTCAGTTCGAAATTCCTAGCATCTGAAGAAGGCCGGAGCGCACAACGGCCGAAACGTCGTACAAATGGCAACGAAGATGAGGAAAATAGTCTGAATAAGGTAAATAATGTAACGACTACCTCATCTCATAAATATAGACAAATAAAAATAAAATCATCATTAATAATTGGTTAAAAGTATAACTGAAATCGCTTGCACATAAAGAATATTTGTACAATTTCTACATAATCTATGCACAGAACAGAAAAAATGATGGAATATTTTGCATGTGTATGTATGTATAGAAGAACGTCTACGCTTAGATGTACGCGTATTAATACACGTGTCAAGTGTATTGAAAAAAGGGACAAATTTTAAATAAAACTTTACTTCGGTAAAGTGGTGTGGTGTTGCATGCGTGTGTTTGTCAGACAATAACGTTACTTAACCCCACCCACGTCTATTGAACAGGTTAAGAGGCTCATCCCTTGTTCCCTGATTAGGATGTGGTTTCCGGCTTTCTCTTTTCTAATCTTCTCACTTTGTTTTTTGTTTTTTGTTTTCAATTGGAGTAGATAGATCCATCTATCTCCCGGTTCAAACTCCACACACGTCTATTGAACAGGTTAAGAGGCTCATCCCTTGTTCCCTGATTAGGATGTGGTTTCCGGCTTTCTCTTTTCTAATCTTCTCACTTAGTTTTTTTGTTTTTTGTTTTCAATTGGAGTAGATAGATCCATCTATCTCCCGGTTCAAACTCCACACACGTCTATTGAACAGGTTAAGAGGCTCATCCCTTGTTCCCTGTTTAGGATGTGGTTTCCCGCTTTCTCTTTTCTAATATTCTCACTTTGTTTTTTGTTTTTGTTTTTTTTTTTCAATTGGAGTAGATAGATCCATCTATCGCCCGGTTCACACTCCATCCACGTCTATTGAACAGGTTAAGAGGCTCATCCCTTCTTCCCTGTTTAGGATGTGGTTTCCGGCTTTCTCTTTTCTAATCATCTCACTTAGTTTTTTGTTTGTTTGTTATTATCAATTGGAGTAGATAGATCCATCTATCGCCCGGTTCACACGCCACCCACGTCTATTGAACAGGTTAAGAGGCTCATCCCTTGTTCCCTGTTTAGGATGTGGTTTCCGGCTTTCTCTTTTCTAATCTTCTCACTTAGTTTTTTGTTTTTTGTTTTCAATTGGAGTAGATAGATCCATCTATCTCCCGGTTCAAACTCCACACACGTCTATTGAACAGGTTAAGAGGCTCATCCCTTGTTCCCTGTTTAGGATGTGGTTTCCGGCTTTCTCTTTTCTAATATTCTCACTTTGTTTTTTGTTTTTGTTTTTTTTTTCAATTGGAGTAGATAGATCCATCTATCGCCCGGTTCACACTCCATCCACGTCTATTGAACAGGTTAAGAGGCTCATCCCTTCTTCCCTGTTTAGGATGTGGTTTCCGGCTTTCTCTTTTCTAATCATCTCACTTAGTTTTTTGTTTGTTTGTTTTTTTTCAATTGGAGTAGATAGATCCATCTATCGCCCGGTTCACACGCCACCCACGTCTATTGAACAGGTTAAGAGGCTCATCCCTTGTTCCCTGTTTAGGATGTGGTTTCCGGCTTTCTCTTTTCTAATATTCTCACTTTGTTTTTTGTTTTTGTTTTTTGTTTTCAATTGGAGTAGATAGATCCATCTATCGCCCGGTTCACACTCCATCCACGTCTATTGAACAGGTTAAGAGGCTCATCCCTTGTTCCCTGTTTAGGATGTGGTTTCCGGCTTTCTCTTTTCTAATCATCTCACTTAGTTTTTTGTTTTTGTTTTTTTTTTCAATTGGAGTAGATAGATCCATCTATCGCCCGGTTCACACTCCATCCACGTCTATTGAACAGGTTAAGAGGCTCATCCCTTGTTCCCTGTTTAGGATGTGGTTTCCGGCTTTCTCTTTTCTAATCATCTCACTTAGTTTTTTGTTTGTTTGTTATTTTCAATTGGAGTAGATAGATCCATCTATCGCCAGGTTCACACTCCATCCACGTCTATTGAACAGGTTAAGAAGTTCATCCCTTGTTCCCTGTTTAGGATGTGGTTTCCGGCTTTCTCTTTTCTAATCATCTCACTTAGTTTTTTGTTTGTTTTTTTTTTCAATTGGAGTAGATAGATCCATCTATCGCCCGGTTCACCCGCCACCCACGTCTATTGAACAGGTTAAGAGGCTCATCCCTTGTTCCCTGTTTAGATAATGAATTCAGCAGATATACAAAGATAGAAAGTGGGGTAAAACAAGGATGTGTCTTTTCACCGGATCTGTTCAACTTTTACAGCCAGAAAATTTTGAGGACCGTAGAAGTAATGCCTGGATTCTTCATCAGAGGCCACAATTTAAAAAAACCTAACTAAGCATATGATACAGTGCTGATAGCAGATACAGAAAGGAAACTACAAGACCCCCTACAGAAGGTAGCTGAAGAGAGTCACAAGAAAGAACTACAAATAAACTGCAAGAAAACCGAATGCATGGTCATCAGTAAAAAGGGCAACCCAATATGCCAAATACAGGTCGGGGATACTAGAATCAAGCAGATACAAAAATTTAAATACCTGGGAAGTGCTATAACAGAAGACGGAAAGTACGACACAGAGATGCGAAGGCGAATTGGCATGGCAAAAGATGCGTTCCAGAAGTTGAGTAAAGTATTAAGAAACAGGACAAATTCGCTGGAGAGAAAGAAGCGAGTGCTGGATTGCTATATGATGTCGGTTCTTCAATGTGGCAGTGAATGCTGGACAATATCATCGAAGATGAAGGAAAAACTTGAAGCAATTGAAATATGGTTCTACAGAAGGATGCTGCGAATATCATGGATTGAGCACGTGAGCAATGATAAGGTCTTAGAAATGATAGAAACGAAAAGGAAATTAATATTGAGCATCAGAAAGAGGCAGCTGAAGTTCATGGGACATGCAATGAGGAAAGAAGGCTTGGAGAAACTGATACTAACAGGCCAGATAGAGGGAAAAAGAGACAGGGGAATGCAACGGATAACATATTTGAAGGACCTAATCAGGAGGATGATGGAACGAGGGTTGCATGGTGTAACAAGAGAAGACGTGCTAAGAGCCACCAGGTATAGGGAGACGTGGAAAGCCATGATCGTCTACGTCCTGAAAAGACACGGCACATAGAAGAAGAAAAGAAATTGTTTCACACCACGTTTTTATTTGTGTTTGTTTTGTTTTGTTGTTTTGTTTTTGTTCCTTTATTCTTCTTACTCAAATATATTTTTATTCTCGTCAATTAATACTTTATTTGCTTCTAAAAATTATCTGAAATTTAATCATTCTTCCCGTGGTGTTTTCTCCCTGTCTCTATTTCTCTCTCTGTCTCTGTTTCTCTCTCTGGCCTTGTTTCTCTCACTGTCTGTTTTGTTCCCGCTGTCCCTGTTTCTCTCCCTGTCACTGTTCTCTTCTTAGTCTCTATTCATCTCTCTGTCTCTATTTATCTCCCTGTCTCTGTTTCTCTCCCTGGCTTTGATTATCTCATTGTTACTATTTTTCTCTTTGTTTCTATTTCTGTCTCCGTCATTGTCTCTCTCTCTCTCTCTCTCTCTCTTTCTTTCTCTCTCTCTCTCTCTCTCTCTCTCTCTCTCTCTCTCTGTCTTTATTTCTTTCCCTGCCTCTGTTTCTCTCTTTGACTCTGTTTTTCTCTTTCTCTCTATTTATCTCCCTTTTTTTATTTCTCTCTCTGGGCCCGGCCTCTCTCTGTCTCTATTTTTCTCACTGTATCTGTTTCTTTCCCTGTCACTGTTTTCTTCTTTGGCTATATTTATCTCTTTGTCTCTATTTACCTCCCTGTCTCTGTTTCTCTTTGTGTTTCTTATTCATTTTCTGTCTCTATTTCTAACTGTCTCTGTTTCTCTCCCTGGTTTTGTTGCTCTCCTTGTCTCTATTTCCTCTGTGTTTCTATTTATCTCTCTGTCATTGTCTCTTTCTCTCTCTCTCTCTCTACTCTCGCTCTCTCTCTCTCTCGCTCTCTCTCTCTCGCTCTCTCTCTCTCTGTGTGTTTCTATTTCATTCCTTGTGTCTATTTTTCTCCTTGCCTGTTTCTCTCTCTGTTTTTCTCTTTGTCTCTGTTTCACTCTCTCGGTCTCTCTCTTTTTCTCTCTATATATCACCCTGGTTCTGTTACTCTCTCTGTGCTAATTCACTCTCTGTATTTATTTATCTCCCATTTTTTATTCTCTCCCTGGCTCTGTTTCTCTCTCCGTCTCTATTTATCTTCTTGTTATTGTCTCTTTTTGTCTTTATTTTTTTTCCTGGTTACGTTTCTCTTTCTGTTCTGATTCACACACACACACACACACACACACACACACTCTCTCTCTCTCTCTCTCTCTCTCTCTCTCTCTCTCTCTCTCTCTAGTTCTCTCTCTTTCTTTATTTCTCTCCCTGGCTCTATTAATCTCTGTGTCTCATTTTCTCTCTGTGTCTATGTTTCTCACTGAGTCTCTTTTTCTCTCCGTGTTTCTATTTCTCTCTGCGTCTCTATTTCTCTCTCTCTCTCTCTCTCTTTCTCTCTCTCTCTTTCTCTCTCTCTATTTCTATCCCTGGTTCTGTTTCTTTCTCTGTCTCTATTTCTCAACCTGTCTCTCTTTCTCTCTTTTCTCTATTTCTCTCTTTGTCTTTATTTCTGTCCCTGTCTCTCTTTGTCCCTTTGTCTTTCTTTCTCACCCTGGTTCCGTTTCTCTTTCTCTCTGTCCTGTTTCACTCTCTTTCTCTATTTCTCCCCCTTTCTTTGTTTCTCTCCCTGGCTCTGTTTCTCTCTGTGTTTCTTTTTCTCTCTGTGTCTCTTTTTCTCTGTGTCTATGTTTCTCTCTCTGTCTCTATGTCCTTCCCTGGTTCCATTTCTCTCTCGGTCCTTATTCACTCCTTGTCTCCATTCTCTCACTTTCTTTGTTTTTTTTTTCCTGTCTCTGTTTCTCTCTCAGTCTCTTTCTCTCTATCTCAGTTTCTGTTTCTGTCTCTAATTTACAATCTGTCTCTATATATCTCCCTATCTCTTTTATTTCCCTATCATGTTTCTCTCTCTCTCTATGTTTCTAAGTATTGACTGACATAGATAGATAGATAGATAGATAGATAGATAGATAGATAACTGACTGACATAGATAGATAGATAGATAGATAGATAGATAGATAGATAGATAGATAGATAGATAGATAACGTAAACTGAGATAGATAGATAGATAGATAGATAGATAGATAGATAGATAATGATCTACTAATCACAGATCTGGTACAAGGTCTAAAGTATGGGACACCCAGTGAGAAGTGAATTCAATATTCAGTAGTAATTAACTAGTCAGAGAATTTTGGTAAACCTTGCACCACGGAAAAGTATCCAGAGATAGATCCCAACTGGCCGAGATAGATAGATAGATAGATAGATAGATAGATAGATAGATAGATAGATAGATAGATAACTGACTGACATAGATAGATAGATAGATAGATAGATAGATAGATAGATAACGTAAACTGAGACAGATAGATAGATAGATAGATAGATAACGTAATCTGAGATAGATAGATAGATAGATAGATAGATAGATAGATAACGTAAACTGAGATAGATAGATAGATAGATAGATAGATAACGTAAACTGAGATAGATAGATAGATAGATAGATAGATAGATAGATAACGTAAACTGAGAGATAGATAGATAGATAGATAGATAGATAGATAGATAGATAGATAGATATATAGATAACTGTACACCAGATGGGAACAGAATAAAAGAAATGGCTAATCATCCCTAATCTGAAGCTAATAATAACGACCTACATGATTTGTCCCTTTTTTTAATCACTTTTTCGCCTTTCTCTGCTTCTTTCTCTGTTTTCACCTTTCTTTTTAATTCCTTTATTTGTCTCTTTTTTCTCTCTCTATATGTGTGTAGGGCTCTCTCTAGTTCTCTCTACCTCGCTTCTACTTCACTCTTATGGGCGCTATCTCTCTTTCTCTGTGTTTCCGTCTATATTAATGTTTCTTTTTCTTTGTTCATCTCTATCTGTCTATCTATATTTCTCTTAATTTCTCTGTCTGTACTTTAACTCTTTCTCTTTCTCTGTTCCTCTTTCTTTTTCTGTCTATTTCTTTATATCTCTCTCTTTATTTTCCTTACTTTCTCTCCCTGTATTTCCCTCTCTTTCTATGTTTTTCTTTCTATCTATGTCTAATTCTCTATATCCCTCTCTATATTTCCCTTACTTTCTCTCGCTGTATTTCTCCCTCTTTCTCTATTTTTCTGTCTATCTATATCTAATTCTCTATATCACTCTCTACATTTCCCTTATTTTCTCTCCCTGTATTTCTCTCCATTTCTCGATTTTCTTTCTATCTCTAATTCTCTATATCCCTCTCTATATTTCCCTTACTTTCTCTCCCTGTATTTCTCTTTCTTTCTCTATTTTCTTTCAATCACTGTCTAATTCTCTATGTCCCTCTCTATATTTCCCTTACTTTCTCTCCCTGTATTTCTCTTTCTTTCTCTATTTTCTTTCTATCTCTGTCTAATTCTCTATGTCCCTCTCTATATTTCCCTTACTTTCTCTCCCTGTATTTCTCTTTCTTCCTCTATTTTCTTTCTATCTCTGTCTAATTCTCTATATCCCTCTCTATATTTCTCTTACTTTCTCTCCCTGTATTTCTCTTTCTTTCTCTATTTTCTTTCTATCTCTGTCTAATTCTCTATATCCCTCTCTATATTTCTCTTACTTTCTCTCCCTGTATTTCTCTTCCTTTCTCTATTTTCTTTCTATCTATGTCTTATTTTCTATATCACTCTCTACATTTCCCTTAGTTTGTCTCTCCCTGTATTTCTCTCTCTCTCTATGTTTTTCTTTATATCTCTATTTCTCTATATATCCCTCTGTATTTCCTTACATTCACTCTCTCTTTATTTCTCTCTGTTTCTATCTATTATATTAACGTCTCTTTTTCTGATTTTGTTAATCTCCCTATCTCTTTATTTCTCTCTCTCTGTATCTGTATTTCTCTTTATTTCTCTATCTGTATTTTTCTTTTTCTCCATCTCTACTCCTTTTTTTCTATCTCTGTCTATTTCTCTATTTTCTTCTCTATATTTCCCTTATTTCTCTCCCTTTATTTCTCTTTCTTTTTATGTTTTTCTTTCTTCCTCTGTATTTCTTTTTCTACGCCTCTTCTGTCCAGTAAATCATGTCTCTGTCGAGACATGATCGCCCAAGCGTGTATCACGTTTGGCACTTAACTGACAGACTTTCTGTTTCTCTCTCCCTGTATCTCTCTATCTGATTCGCTCTCTCTCTCTCTCTCTCTCTCTCTCTAAATATATATATATATATGTGTGTTTTCTCCGCTGATCTGTCCTGAAGTGTCTGATGTATTATTCGTTCTTTTGTTCTTCAATTATTTCCACGGCGTTTTGCAACGCTCCATGAGACTGTGGCGTTGGTACGCAAGGAAGCCAGAAGTTAGGATAGGAATGTCGCAAGTTGACAAAAAAATGCCGAACGCATGATAACGCACGTGGAACAGAAAATTGTCATGCCTGTATGCTTTCGATTTAGGATCTGTGGCTGATTCACTGCAAAGTTTATACAAAAATGCCAAGAAAAAAATACACAGTACACACACACACACACACACACACACACACACACACACACACACACATATATATATATATATATATATATATATGTATATACATATATGTATATACATATATATATACATATATATATATACATATATATATATACATATATATACATATATATATATACACATATATATATACACACATATATATACATATATATATACATATATATATATATATACATATATATATACATATATATATATACATATATATATATACATATATATATATACATATATATATATACATATATATATACATATATATATATACATATATATATACATATATATATACATATATATATATACATATATATATATATACATATATATATACATATATATATATACATATATATATATATATATATATATATATATATATATATATATATATATATATACATATATATATATATATATATATATATATATATATATATATATACAGGGCTGGACAAAATAACGGAAAAAAGCTTGAAATTTCAAGCGAATTTATGATTCTGTGATGCAGAACCGCCTTTGGCAATAATTAT